>JARACY010005432.1:0-21894 GCA_029255725.1 Scrobipalpa atriplicella | reverse complement strand
GAAAGTTGCTCTTTCGCATGCGAATTCAATTCGAGTGCTCAATCAAAGAAACTACTTAGGTACCTAGACTACCTAGGTAGGCACCTATAAGTAGTTTTATATTTAGGTAAATAACTTATGAGGAAGTTTTTTTTCCTTTCCAGAAAGTTTTTTTCGTGAATGTTGTTGTGAGAAGGATTAACGATTTATTTAATTAAATTCTATTATTACAAACATGTTATTTCAATTAAAAATTTATACTTAGATAAAAAAAATCATCTAGAACAGTAGGTATAGGTACCTTAAGTATCAGTTAGCGGGAATCTGTACCTTACACACCCTTTAGGTAGGTTAGGTTTATATATGTAAAGGTGGTAAAGGGTGACTTTTTAATGGCCGATAATATTTGAAACTAGAGCAGAACTTTCCTCAAAAAACATGGATCGGTTTATGAAAAAATAAACAATGTAATTTTTTTTCTACGGTCACATTTTACCATATATTTTTACATTACCATATTTCGAACCCTTTTCCTTAAGAAAATGGTCACAGAAGAAGTAGAATCTACTACTGAGTATTCTATTTCTATCTACATTCCTTACCATGTTTGTTACTAACTCCTTTACTTTGGGCTTAGAAAGGTTCGTATTTTTACCAAAACCTCTGTTTATTGTTGCAGAACTAGCGTTACATTTGCTTATCAG
Organism: Scrobipalpa atriplicella; assembly: GCA_029255725.1. Classification (NCBI taxonomy): domain Eukaryota; kingdom Metazoa; phylum Arthropoda; class Insecta; order Lepidoptera; family Gelechiidae; genus Scrobipalpa; species Scrobipalpa atriplicella. The sequence continues at coordinate 21,211 of JARACY010005432.1, read as the reverse complement.
TATTTGTGGCTGTTCTAAAACATTCCAAGGTTTAGTTGTTCTGCTGAAGCGACAAATCCATGGATTTAACATCACCTCTAGTATGGTTTATTCTGTTGGTTGGAAAGGGATATTTTAATTTAGCCAGTAAATCCAGAGTTCTGTTCTGGAGGTAAATTTTTGGCAGTCGCTTAATTACTTACTTACTACCTACGCTGGCTCAGCGACCCAAAGAGGATCTTGGCCTCTAAGTCGCTTAATTATGATAATAAAATATTATAAAACAATAGGATAATAAAATAAAAGCTATAGGTACCTAATACTATAAGCTAAACTATTGTAAAATCATTTTTGACATTCAAACAAACTTTATCTCAACTTACGGACATAATCATTTATCTACTTAACAACATCAAAAAAATACCTGTGTTTTGAGTAGGTAAACAAAATATATAAAACTAACTGATAGAAGAAGATAAAATATTATAACTTACCATAACTAGTAGAAAATTTAAAATAACCACTTTATTATTTCCTTTATAATGTTTTTTTAGGTTAGAATCCTCATTCTATCTTGCTTAGATGTTGTTATTGAAATGGAAAGTGAACGGGACGGGAGGAGTGGACTGACTGTAAGTTGCCCTCTTGCATAAACTCGGTTCGTTCGTCTTCGTTGATAGCGGAACCATGCGGTTCATAGTAGTATTAGACTGATTCGATAGATGGCGCTACAAGCCTAAAAATATGTTGGTGAACAGTGTTTTTTATTTATTTAAAGCTTTTATTTAACTTGCACTGTATCTAACTAACTAACTAACTAACTAACTATGTGTGTTCGGGTGGAATCTTGCAACTCATTTTTGAAGCAGTTATCTTCAACCGATTGAGCTGAAATTTTGCACACTTATGTTAATCCGGTGACAATGCAATATTATGATATCATCGAGCTGATCTCTTGATTGAGTTGACAGATATCCAATGGGTCTCCCTCATGGAAAGTGATAAGATATCTAAATTTGGGCTCATTATATTTGTTGTCTTGAGCAGTTTCTATTACATATGATAACCAGGGTCAAATGATGAAGCCGACAGGTAGCCGTCGGAACTGCCTCGTCAGAAGTGCTAAGATAGCCGAGTTCAGGCTCATTATATTTGTTGTCTTAAGCAGTTTCTATTACACATGATGACCAGGGTCTAATGACGAAGCCGACAGGTAGCCGTCGGAACTGCCTCGTCGGAAGTGCTAAGATAGCCGAGTTTGGGCTCATTGTATTTGTTGTCTTAAGCAGTTTCTATTACACATGATGACGAGGGTCTAATGACGAAGCCAACAGGAAGCCGTCGGAACTGCCTCGTCAGAAGTGCTAAGATAGCCGAGTTCAGGCTCATTATATTTGTTGTCTTAAGCAGTTTCTATTACACATGATGACCAGGGTCTAATGATGAAGCCGACAGGTAGCCGTCGGAACTGCCTCGTCGGAAGTGCTAAGATAGCCGACTTCGGATTCATTATATTTTTTGTCTTAAGCAGTTTCTATTACACATGATGACCAGGGTCTAATGACGAAGCCGACAGGTAGCCGTCGGAACTGCCTCGTTGGATGTGCTAAGATAGCCGAGTTTGGGCTCATTGTATTTGTTGTCTTAAGCAGTTTCTATTACACATGATGACGAGGGTCTAATGACGAAGCCGACAGGTAGCCGTCGGAACTGCCTCGTCGGAAGTGCTAAGATAGCCGAGTTTGGGCTCATTGTATTTGTTGTCTTAAGCAGTTTATATTACACATGATGACGAGGGTCTAATGACGAAGCCGACAGGAAGCCATCGGAACTACCTCGTCGAAAGTGCTAAGATAGTCCAGTGTGGGTTCATTATATTTGTTGTCTTGAGCAGTTTATTATACATTATGACGAGCTTACCCCCTCACAGAAAAAAATATTTAAAAGAGTTCGCCAAACGACTTCAAAGTCGTTGCCGCTATGGTGCATCTCGTTTGGGGTGGTGAGAGGGGTTTACACACACAGAAGGAGAAAAGTTAAAACGTGTTTCGAAAGTAGTCAACGTAGCGAGACAGGAAAATAAATATTACAGGATAAGAACAATTTTTGAAGTCGTTGCCGCTTCGATGCATCTCGACTGGGGGGATGGAAGAGGTCGCATCCGCCCCTCTCACAGAAAAAGAATAGTTTTAAACTGTTTTAAACAATTAATTCACATGTGTTTTTGAAGTAGGTAGTTGCTGTGTGACTAAAATGTAAAAAATAAATTATAAGTAAAAAACTTTTTAAAACAAGCTTTTATCTTAAATGCGCTAAAAAGAATAAAATAAAATTTTCCTTTAAAACTTTTTCTATCAATTTACAACGGCATTACATAATTTTTATAATATAAAAGCTTGTCGCGAGATTGCTAAAAGCTTGTGTAGATAAACAAACAAATCACATACTTAACCTCATAACTTGTGTTAAATCTCGCGACAAGCTTTTATATTATAAAAATTATGTAATGCCGTTGTAAATTGATAGAAAAAGTTTTAAAGGAAAATTTTATTTTATTCTTTTTAGCGCATTTAAGATAAAAGCTTGTTTTAAAAAGTTTTTTACTTATAATTTATTTGGATTGATGTGGTATGGATGTGGTAGAGATTCTCTTAGTAGAGTTAATGATTATGGATATTAGGTAAAAACTCATTGATAGCTCTATATTACCATCCTCCATCCTTGACGATTATTATTTTTATTTTATCCTCAGACATCATACATAATCACACTTTTGTAATTGGCATTAGGTAATAAATCATAAATTCATAAAATGTAAGATTATATCCTATTCTAATAATATCAATTACTATTTTTTAGGCGAAAATTATACCTAGTAGGTATATTAAATTTATAGTAGGTGTAAATTACACCTATTTATTAGAATATTTTATTTTATACTATAAATATGGACCCATCGGTTCACTTACAAATTACAACAGGTTTCCGGTAGAGAAAGGGACTTAGTTATGGATTATGATTCTTGGGTCGGTATTCCTTTCAATATTCATTATAACTTTGCGCGTAAAATTGAAAGGTTTGATTGAAACTCCGGAAGTTTGGTTGTAGACAGAATATTAATCATTCATAGCCGTCAGATCTTCAGCTGATGATTACGTGCGATACCATACCACTTAACCACTCGCTACCTCGCTAGCTCTCAACGACATTAACTCTTCTGGACGTGCGATACTGTAATTTGTAGTAACGTGTCTATAAAAAAAATATCTGTGACACGTTGTATTGTAGATAAACAGTGTAGATAAACACATACAGGAAAAAAAAAACAGAACAATAATTACTTTATCATTATTTTATGAATTTTCAGCTATTTAAGGATTAAAATCCCTGCGGATTTCTTATCTGCTGTAAGATATTTTGAACAGAAATGAGACGATCGTTTGTGTGCAATAAAATGTTACTGATAACTAATTTATCAATATAACTTTTTAAGTTAAATGTTTTACTTATTTTATTTAAAAGTAAAATGAACTAATTTATCAGTTAATATTTGTTAACATAATATGTTAGGTACCTATTGTACAATAAAATAATGATAAAGTAATTGTTCTGTTATGTTTTTCTTGAAAGGTGTCCGGTGTGTTGGTATGATTACCTACAATATACAACGTGTCACGAATATTTTTTTTATAGACACTAGCTCTAATGTTTGTTTCATGATCTTTAAAGTTATTGGTACCTAATTCTTTGACCAATTAAACAAATATATATAATTTATTAAAATACTTAATTAAAGATTATTTTATTATCTACCTACTAACAAAAAGGATAGGGATAAACTACATCAAAATAATATGAGGAAGTATTTAACTTTAATTTCAAAAGACGCATCAAACAAAAACGAACATAAAATATGTCAACATTATGGAACTTTGAAACGGAAGCTTTCAGTCCTGAAAGATAACGCACGAGTGGCTGCTTTGAATAAACAGAAAACATCCTCGCTTTCATCTTCAATAAGGCACGTTGGTAAATAAATACGAGACGGATTCCGCGTAGTGGGTCCTTCTGATCGCCTCAGCCAGCATCACCGAAATATCGATACATTGCAGCTTAGGACACAACTTCATGTGTTTATCTTGCGGAATAGTATTCGTCACCACAAGTGCTTCAAGGCACGAATTGTTGATCTTCTCTATAGCATCACCGGCCAGGACTCCGTGGGTGAGGATAGCGTAGATTTTAGTCGCTCCAGCTTCACGGAGCTTCAATGCTGCATTGACAATGGTATCGCAGGTATCCGCTAAATCGTCGACCATGATAGCGGTCCTACCTTTGACGTCACCGACAAGAACTGAGGAGTCACCTTCGTTGGCTCTTTGTCTTTCTTTGTGAATGATCGCGAAGTCTATGTCGAGTCTGTCAGCGATTGATGTCATCCTCTTCACGCCACCAGCATCGGGAGACACCATAACGCTGCTCTTCCATTCTGGAATGTTCTCTTTTATCCACTTTGTTGTCGCTGGTTCTGCGTACAGGTTGTCTACAGGAATGTTAAAGAACCCTTGGATTTGTGATGAGTGCAGGTCTATGGTTATCACATGATCGGCTCCAGCTACAGATATCAGATTGGCCAGAAGTTTAGCTGTGATCGGAGCCCGACTTTTTTCTTTCTTATCTTGTCTGCAGTAAGGGAAGGCGGGTATGACAGCGGTGACTCTTGAAGCTGATGCAATTTTACAAGCGTTGATCATAATAAACAGTTCCATTAGGTTATCATTGATCTCGCCGCAGCCGCTCTGAACGATGTAAACATCTTCGCCTCTGACGGATTCTCCAATTTCTACGTTGGTTTCCTTGTTGGCAAATTTCTTTGCGGTTGCTTTTCCCAAACTGAGGCCAAGGCGCGAGGCGATTAGTTTTGCGATTTCTGGATGAGAGCTCCCAGTGAAAACTTTGATGTTCGGCATTCTTGCGTTGGGGTTTAAAAAGTGATGTTTCTTTTCTTCTTCTTGGACTTTCGTGCTGTCTTTATCTTCGACTTTCATTAGCGTATGTTATTCGCCAGCTAGTGATGTTCACTGGCCGGTGTTCACTTGAGAAATGTTATTTATTTTGGTGTTATTTGCTCAATAAATAATCTTATCTGGGCCATGTGGGGTCAGGTCAAATGATGCCCCTAGCGATATGGAACTGTAGTCTGTACATAGTGTCTTATCTGTCTTATTACAGAAATACAATTGTTAAGTAAGCAAGTGTAATTGTTTATCTAATATCAGCAAGTACTTATTGACGAAAATATTCCTTGAAATTGTTTACTTATAATAACTTGATTATTAGCTTGTATCGTAGTCTTTCTACAAGTTATTAATAAAGGTAGAACTCTCTCTTGCATCTATTAACTTAAAAGTAACATGTATATTTGAAAATATTAATAATGGCATAAAAACGCGGGCGGGATGCTAGTAATGTAACTACGTACCTACATGTATCTAAAAGCCAGATGTTAGGAATTATTCTTTCCCTTGTTTTTTTTTTACCAAACAAGAAATAAATTATTTCCAAGAAATATGTTTTATTTTGGTTGTAAATAATAATTTCGTAAATATAATTTCTTCTTTTAACGTGTGGGTTGTCGGATCAACGTACGACTGAATGAATCACAGTATATAATACGCGTATAACGGGGACAGATATAGGTACCCGAAAAATTTCATAAAAACGATTTCTTGGCGGCGGAAATAAACGGTTATGGTACTTCCAAATCGTAAGTTCGGGGTTTGTAAAACTCTACCTCCAAATAAACTTTACTCATCGTTAAACTATATTCAAAATAATTTCCTGTTGAGTCTGCAGCTGACAAAGATCAGACCACACAACAACATTTCTATAACTGTCGTAGTTGTTATTATGCTTTTCTTTCAAACCGAATACGTTCATTTCTTTCACAGTTTTCGACCATACAGCGTTTTGTGAATCACAGAAAATTGCGAAATCATCTCCCACTGCTCGTATTGTCAGTTGTTCAGAATTTGCTTCGAAAACTATTGTCATATTTTCGTTCATAAAAAGTTCTCCTTCTGCTTGGCAATTTGTAATGTTTTCAGCACTTTGTCCTGTTGAATTCACAACTTGACAATCAAGAGCTACTGTAAGGTAGTACGATGAACTTTGACGCGTTTCTTCTGCTGTCTCCTTCGTGTCCTGAAATATGAAGGAGTCATCATAAGTTTCTTAGCTTTTAATTTCATAAATCGGAATACAGGGTGTAAAAAAAGTGCTGCGTTCCTGTGAACCACATGTTCCACCACAGAATAGAAGCAACATTTTTCTAATCTATTTGTTTCACCAATGATACCAAACAACTTTCCCACAGCACAAAATTACCTTCTCCATACAGAAATGCTCGCCTTTTCTCCAAATGTTTGTTTCAAGCTGAAATGATATGGGCTTTAGAAAAGTTGTTTGTTATCATTTAGTAGGTTTAGTAGAAGGAGCGTAGTACTTTTTTTAAATAAACCAATTTTTAACGGATTTAAATCGTAATGAAATGAGTTACAGTGCAAACCTCAGAAAACGTGGAACGTAGTACTTTTTTTTAACTCTGTATTGAAACATTCTTGTCGCTTACCTTCTGCAAAGCAACAATAGCACCTCCCCTTATGAACGTCAAGAAGTCTGCTTCAGTAGTAGCCATGGTGATAGTTTCTCCTTCTTCAGCCTCCAAAGCTAAACCGCCGAAGAACTCGTACCAATGTCCTGGAGGCATTTGCACGTGCACATGACTTTGACTGGGCTGCAGATTTGGAGCAATTAGTAAGTCATCCCCAACACTGAACTGAGTCTTTAAAGTCGTTATGTTTTTGGAGAATGGATATTGGTAGAACATCGGTCTCAGTAAAGGCCCTTTTTGTAGAGTCGTGTAGAAGTAAGGAAGGAGACTGTATCGGTAATTTATTCCTTTTATGATATTTGCTTTGTTAGTGCCGGAGAACGCTAAAGGATGTCTTGGTGTTTCTTTGGAGTGTATTTTGACGAAAGGGAGGAAAGTCGCCGCCATGTACCACTTGACGCAGAGTTGTGCTTGAGTGGTATCGTTAAAATGTTTCGTGTCGCCACAGATCGGCGAAGACCAGAACCAGTTTCCGGATATCCCCGCTATAGCTGCTTCCGTCAGCTGTCTTTGTAGATTTGTCCACGACGCATCAATGTTTTGTCGGTTGACGATTTCTCCAGCCATCCATTGGGTCGTCGTGTACACAGGGATACGTTTTTCTGATGTTCGCCTAAAAGCTTTGGCGAAATGGTTTCCGTATTGGTTGTGTGTGTACATGTAAGTGGCGTTGTTTGGCCTCTTGATGTCCCATTGGGGAGTGTTATTGAATGCTGCTTCGAAATGCTGAAACGAGGTAAATATAAAAATGTATTTTGCCAATATTCCCTTGACAAACGTTATACCTACACGTGGTAATATTTTTTTGTTTGCGTAGGCAGAGTAATGGATTATTTTGGCGTCTGAAGGTGAAACGATAGTTTTAAAAATATCAATCTTTGATGGTTATATTTTTATTGGCTCCCTTATTGAACTGCGGAGCAATAAAAAAACAACATATAGAAAGTACCTACTCAGCTGTAATTTTTTCGGGTGTAGATACGGGTACTCGTTAGAACCTAATATAATTCTGAAACATTCCATTAGTCTATTTCGTAATATTACGTCATATTCTAAATTGGTAAGCTAGCGGTTTAAAAATTAATTTCAGCAGAAAGTAATGAATAACATACTAACATAGCTAGGTAATAGAAATAACTATGTAGGTACGTATAAAGGAGATAAATAATGAAAGAATATGAAATTTAAATTATGAAATCAAATCTAATAAATTGTAGTTACGTACAGACAGGTACGTAATAGGTCTATAGTTTTAAAAGTTTGGCGTAATATACCTATAGTATTACAGCTTGTGATTATGAATCAAAAGGGAAATCAAATATGTTCCAAAGCGTCAGTTCAAACCGACAAGCGACGCGACAAGGTGGGATGGTTGAGTGACAGGTTGAAGATGGTTATAGACCAGAGACGCATCCTCATGATGTTAAGGTTTTTTATGGAGTACAAGCAACTACAGCCCACCTGATGGAAAGAGCACCGTAGCCTATGACACCTACTACTATCCCACTAGATTCTAGTGAAATAGCAGCGTTTGTTGCACACCGTGAGACCTCAGGTGGAATGTCTCTTGAGCCAGTAATTTCCCTTGCTCCACGTCTGGTGCTACGCCACGAAGCATTTCCGAATTCTGTCATTGATTTTTCCGTTCGTTCCACACATCCTTACTTATCTACTACTGCTACTACTACTCCACTACTGGTAATATTTTACACTTGTAACATTTTCCATTGTAAATGAAGTTCTCTGCTGTATCACGCTCTTCAAAAGTGCCGCCAGCCGCGTCGCGTCGCTTTGTGGTTTGAACTAAACCTTGAACTCTCACCAAAGCAAGTTCTGTCTAACTTACCTCATTAAAATAAGGCAAGTCTAGACTCGTCTCATTGTGCTTCTTCAAAGATTCATCCAAAGGCCAAGTATTTTCCAGTACAATTCCATCGATCTCCGGCCCACCCCACAGTTTGTCTATGAAACTTTCGGGAATAGTTTCATAGTCTGGATACAGAAAAGTTTCGTTATTAACCAGGCCTTTGTAAAGGTCAGAATCAGCTGCTTTGAGAAAATGGCTCTCAAACAGTGTTACAAGGTTAGAGCAATTAAGATGGAGTTGTCCTCGTGGTTCAATTGTTTCGGTGATATTGTCATCTGTGTCTTCAATTGGTTCTTTGTAGAGAATCTGTAAAATAAAGCCTAGTATATAGTTAGTGACTTATAGTCACAAGTTCGTTTAAGTAGTGGATAGGGCCGCTGCCTTCTGCTGCCTGTGGTTCAAATTCTTCCACGTACCAAAGTCATTAGTATTCCTCACGTTTTATTGTCTTAAATAATTTGATACTAAGATAAAAGATCATTCTAGAAAACGTTATGTAGAAAAATCTTGATAACATTTCTCCCAGTTCATAAAAATACCACTTGGTAATCTAAGATTTAAATTCTCTCGAGATTGCTGTCTAGGCGTTTGTTTTTTTTTCTTTCGGCGTATCAGGTCGTCGACCTCATAAGTACAAAAATTAACTAGATACAGAATATAATAATATAATAAATATTATTCATTGAAATATCTGCCGGACCGGGAAACGAATTCGTTAATGAGCACTGATAATTAAGTTTAGATAGATAAACATTTATTTTGTACCAGATGGTACCAGTATATTTTTGGTTGGTACCAATTTTCGGTCAAGAATCGAGAATAAGATATTTTTAAGGAGCCCCGTGTTACTTTTGGATAATTTAGCTAGTATTCTAACGGTGAAAGTTGATTACAATCAGTCGAGTATAGAGGTTATTAATTCTTACACATGACATATAGTATAGGTATTACTACGAGTAAAACCGTAATATAGGATCTTAGATTATTCTACAAATCTGGGACAGTTAAGCATAATAATTTAAAAAAAAACTCACATAAGGAGAAACGTGCGGCACGAATCGTTTCTTCCTGTTCTTCACCACTTCCATGCCTTTGACCACATTATCTCTATGCTCTATGATTTGACAGTCATCGTAGAACTTCACAGGGGCAACCCCACAATGACTATCATAGGGCAGCTTCTCCGTAGCAGCCTCCGTAGTAAACGCTACGAATTCCTCGTAGGCGGCCGCATTCGTAGGCGTAGATATATCACTAGAACAAGAGTGTTTTGTTACGACCTACGTGTTACTGATCTGAGGGTACCTACACTGAGAAGTACCTACTGGAATAAATACGTAAAAGGTGAAGATGTAGGCAGGTATAAGTACATAATATTATGAATACGTGAATTATCATAATTAAAATAGTCACGCTTAGTATCCCTCTTATGTTTGTAATAGTAAAAGAGAGAAAAAAAAGTTTATTTTAATCACTCCCATAGGTACACCTCCTTATAATGTTTGAAAGTAATTTCATAAATCATTGAAAATAAAAATTTTTTAAGCCTAAATTGTCCAAACTAAAACTGGAAACAATCCAAGAAAGACTAAAACTTTGTTTCCCCTCTGAGGCAACTGACACCACAAGCTGATGGTAGTTATTGAATTAGGTACCTACCTACTTGTCTGGAGTGTTTTCCTCCATGAGACGAGGCGCTTGAGCAGATAGAGAATAACATCCGCTAAAAGTACTCGATATGAAGGATAATTGAAGAGGATGTTACACTTGTCAAGACATCTCTATTTAGTAAAATGAGGAAAGATAGGAGAAAAGGGATTCTATATTATTGGGTTACATTCATGAAAATAAACGGTATCATGTATATTATACCTACATCAATTTACACCTTATTCACATTCACATACGTTAAAAATCACGATACGCGACCACAGATAATTATTAAAATATTCAAGAATCAAGAGAGAGACAAAATAAGTAGCGCACAAAAGCGAAGTTTAATACTAAAAGTGAACAACCACAATTTTACATACATACATACACAAAATCACGCCTTTATCCCTAATGGGTAGGCAGAGCGAAAACGACCATTCCGCCACGTCTGATAAGTTTTGAGGGTTATTAAAAAATTGATAATTAAAACTGGTAATACTGGGTGTTAGTGGTACATGGTGCTAAGACCTACTCGCGGAAGAACGGAAGAAAGGTATGTTGTAGGCAATGTAAAAAGCATAATTACAGTATGTTGAACGAAACAGGTGTGTTGCTGCCCTTAGCTGTAATATGATTTTATTCTGTGAAAATATTTTTAACAAAATTGCAGCAGAAATTAGAAATTTAAATCCTAGATGCTATTGAATTTCTCCAATTTCAAATAAAATTTGATGGATCAACAGAACTCGTACTCAAAAACTCAATGCACCCGTAATTCGAATAAATTATGAGTTTAAACGGTTCAGTGAACTGAAATATCTTTAAATCTGATGCTTGGTGAAAAAATAAATTAAAAATTCGCCAAGAGCGTGTCGGACACGCCCATATGTAGGGTTCTGTAGCCTTATATGTTTACTTAAAACAACATGTTTGTCTTCAAAATTTGATTTCAACCTTATACGAAAGCTATAAGGATCATTTCACCTTGACATATTATACCTATTTCGCAAACTATAAATGCTACACTTTTCATTATAGTTTTCAAAACAATTAAAACTAAAGAGCTATATTCCATATTTTTTCATAATTTTTGCATTTATAGTTTCGAAGATATGACTGGAACAAATTTGTGACAAATACTTTAACTTTAGATGGAAATATCTCTAGACAGAAATATTTTAGAGACTTTGTTTCAAAGAAACAATTTTCATTTTAAAAGAACTGTCTAACGATAACCCACTCAATAGGTACAGTAATAAAAAAAATTGCCCCCCTTTCACTTGTATGGGAGGGGGTCCAAAAAAATACATTTAAATTGTTTTTTTTTTTACATTTCCCGATTTGCGTCATTATGATCTGTTCTCTCTTCGTACCAAATTTTATATTATAGGTCAAAAACTGAGATTTTAACAGGGCCGCGGCATACAGACGCACAGACATGGCGAAATGATAAGGGTTTCTAGTTGACTACGGAACCCTAAAAATTTAACGAAGTTTTGCGAAATTGGACGTCATATTCCATCACAGTTATGTAGGTACTCGACTTGTCTGTTTGAGACTAAATCGCCAAGTTTTCTTCCACTTTCCTCCCTTACCAAATTACTTTTTAATAAAAATGCTTGAAAAGAGATTTTTGTAAATGCTAGAATTTTGTAAGTAAACATATTTTAAGTTTTTATTATTTCTTCAATCTGACTTTAACAAATGAACATAAATTCTAAATTCTTTGATATTTGATTTGAATTTTATTCTAGAAATAACGTCGTGTATAGCAATTCTGTAAACGTAAGCGTGAATTTTTTTAAAAACTCTTCTGAAATACTATATACTTATGATCATTTCATAGTAATCTGAATTTCTTTTTAAATGGTTGAGTAAAGCGAAAAAGTTAGTGTTTAATTTAATAACCAACTTGACTTACCTACAAATATGCACTCCTAGCATCCAGTATTCCAACTCATTTCGAAAACCAGTAAAATTCAAAACTTCTTTCATAATATCTTTAGGCTCAGGGCCCGTGAACATGTGAAACCTCATACCACGATTCGTTATACTTCTTACAACTATTTGATTTTCACTTTCGAACCTCACTTCTGTAGGTTCCGAGATATCTATCAATAAACCATGATATGTGTCACCTGTCTTAGAGAATATCAGAGGAACATCATTAGAACTTCCATCGTGATTGTATAAAACTTTTACAATTCCTTCAACTAAGGGAATCTCTCCAAATCCAAACATTGCTTCTTCAGTTGTTTTGAATGCAATCTCCCAAATATTCTCTGACGCTATTATAGGTCCTCTTATAGTATTAAACATTTCATTTCCTTTCGTGTCGTTGACAACTACATTAAGTTCAGGTGTAGACACTTCCCAAGTATAATTCTTTTCAGGAACTCTTCGTCCTTCAACTGTCATATTATTCGGATCGTAAAAGGTGACAGCAACATGAGTTGCTGTAATTTCATCAATAGATAGTTGTATTTTAGCACTTTCTTGCTTTTTATAAGGAACAGTATCAATTCTTGGTGTCAAAGTTTTATTCTCATTCCAAACCCCGTCTACAATATAAGTAAATCTAGATGGGTGTCTATGGAAGCAAAAATTTGACTCATAATCATAACAGCACTGAGAATGGCATTCTGTATCGCTTATGTTTCCCATTCCACAGGGAATTCTGCGGGACCTCGGTGAGAGACATGACCCCACGGTAAATCCATCAGCTGGCGGAAGATCTTCGCTTGGAAAAAACAAGTAGTGGTATATGAACATAGGCGTTATTACTGCTATAACCACTCCAGCTGCCAACACTTTTGCAGGCCTATTTAGAAGGACCCTGTGATGCCATTCAATCTCTGAAAAAAGAAAAAGAAATTATATCGAAATTTTTCCGCGGAGGCTTTTTGTTAAGTACAATATTGGTTTAAATATTAATAACGGAATTTAATTTCCTAGCGCAGGTTAATGAACGACTAAATTCTTGTCAAAAATAATTGAGAATTATCAAGTCACCCCAATTCTCAGCAGAAAACGCTTAGCGAACACTTTTCCGCTGAAATAAAACTGAAAAATTAATTTACTCTCTCGTCAAGAATTTTCGAGATTTTCTATTGAAATGATTTTTAGTTTAAGGTACCTACATTTTAACGGGTTTGAGCCTTGATTTTTAGATAAAAACCTGTCCCGTCCCGTGGAATTAAACGTTTTCTCGCAGTGAAAAGAAACGTATGTCCTTTTTCAGGACCTATCCTATGTGTGTGTCAAGTTTCAAACCGATCCGTCAAATATTCAAATATCCAAACTTAAGCATTTTATAATATTATAAGTAGGATAATATGCCCTGACTCCTGCACGCTGGAAGACCTATGATCAGCCACTCTCAATGCATTTCATGTAGCTATTAATTATACAGGTTGTAAAAAAAAGGTACTACGTTCCTTTAAACCACATGTTCTACTGATGATACCAAACAACTTTCCCAAAGCACAAAAATTTTAGTTCGAAAAAAAAAATTGCCTAGTCCATACAAAACTGAAAATCGCAGAAAGCATCTTTGTATGGAAAAGGCATTTTTTTTTTCCAGTCTAAAATTTTGGTGCTTTGGGAAAGTTGTTTGGTGTCATCATTCGAACATGGGGTTCAAGGGAACGTAGTACCTAGTACCTACTACATCATGGAGCTATTTATATTTAAGTAGGAGATTTTAATAAACATACTGTGGTTTGAAGCTCCATAATTATTCGCAGAACCCTCCGCTTCTGCTTGTTTGTTTGCGTACGGAATCATTTTTCATTTCTCTCCTTTCCCTGTAAACAAGAATTAAACGTCTTGTCATTTCACAAAAAAGCTTCAGCGAAATTATAATGAAAAAAGAACCTGTAATACTAAAAACAAAAAAAAACATATAATTCAAAAAATTTGGCTACGTAGGTACTAGCCAGCCAGATTACATACATACAAACATAAGGTCATGTCTTTATCCTATATAGAGTAGCCCAGTAAAAGGCGTTTTCGCCACGACGGACAAGTATTGAGGGCAATTTTGTATTGAAATGTGGATCACTACTATAGTGACAGACCCTGTAGCATGCAGCTGCGATAGGCGGCGATATTAACTTATTTATACATTTATCTGTCAAATTGTATGGGAACATGACAAATAGATACGATATATCGGTATCGCGGCCTTATCGCGGCTGCATGCTACAAGCAGCCCATCACCTAAAAAATTGCAATAGGTACACATACACACTGTAACGTTCGAATCCCTTTGCTGGTTTATACAACAAGCCCGGGACATGAAGCAGCTGGCACATTCTATGTTTTTCTATTGCTTACAGTCAAGCACGGCACAGAATATAATTCTAGCAAAACGGACTAATTTTCTTTATTAAGATAAGTCTCGATTTGAGTGCGAAAATGCTTAAGTATAATAAAAAGGGTTCCTCAAATAAGTTAAAAACCTTTTAGGAGAAAACAGAACTCGATTGAAAACTCCTAGCAAAACTCCTCTTTCATCGCATCAAAATGAGTTTTCTGATAAAATAAGTTTAAAGGTAACGTTTAGAAAGGTTACTGGCAATATACGAGTTTATCCCAGTTTATAAAAGTGGAAATCCTTTGACCGTCAGTCAGGCGATGACTCCCAAAGTTTGCTTTTTCTAAAAAAATATTAATTAAAATATCTAAAAAAAAACTTTGCGCGATCGGAAAGCTCTTTCTGGATCAGACTTCCTTGTTTTTTTTTACTTTTTCAGGATTCATAGTCCTAGAAATTGTAGTTGACGAAATATTATTTCAACTTTGACATACTTAATAGGTATTATGATTTATAGTCAAACACCAATGTTAGGTTGCTCTACTGCCTTTTTCAGTTTGACCGCGAAGAGAAGCATGACAGAAACAAAGTACAACGAGGCGGCCTTATTGCTAGGGTAGCTATTTCTCCAGGCAACCTTTGGGTAAAAGAGTATTTAAATAGATAGTGTAATACACCCCATATCATTATATCGTTCCATGACCAGAATGAAGAAAAGTTCTAAGAATTTTGATACAATCTACTATTAATTCTAGGCCCGTATTTATAATCAGCTCTCAAGAGTGACAGCGAGTTTGAATCAGAAAAATGTCATTTCAGTACAAAACGGCCTGTCAAATCCAAACTTAATATCGCTCTCAAACTTGAGATCGCTTTATAAATACGAGCCCTATTGTTTACAGACTTCTAAGGAGTTACTAACTTATTCACGTAATTTATTGAATACATTCTTTGTTAACATCATAGATCCTTTTCTATGGAAAGTTTTGTGAACTGGTGAATAAATCTGAATTGCATATAAGTCCGTGGGTGCCCCACAGTTGATCAGAAGTAGCCGTCACACAAAGGAGATCAGAAAATACATGGTGCCGATTCGAAAACAAACAAACTTACCTAACTTAAAATAACCATACCTGTCATTTTCTATCTTCAGTGAACAGAAAGGGACGGCACTAAGGACGAACTAATTTCGATCCTGTCAGTTACAATTCGTTCAGAAATTTCAAAGGATTTTGGACGATACCCTCCCACACCACGACTTATTATCCATAGATTTTTGATTTGGCAGGAATATGAAATAAAATCCTCTATTCTCAGTAGTTCATTGGTACAATTCAATGATTGAACTACTTAGAACTTTTCTGTAGTGCCCTTTCTTTCATGGCAAAAAATTACAGATATGGTTTTATTTAAGTTAAATCGTGTTTCCGTCGAATCGGAGCCAATGTGGGTGGATATTGTGTAAGTAAGTAAGTATGTTAGTTGCGTAGGGTGTGAAAACACTTGTCTCTATTAACAACAGGCGGTGCAATACGGTTTTAACCTGGTAAACTTTTACCGATCGGTTGTAGAAAGCGTAATTCTTTCTTCTGATAATATTTGCTGAGATTCTGTTTTATATAGGTAAAATCTACAATACTACTTAGTAGAAAAATCGGAAAATAAGATCAAAATATTAAAAAGCAGTTCCAAAATATCATTACAGTTGTAAAATTAATATAAAAAATACGTTACGTCTGTGAAAAATTGGATTATTTGTAATTTTCAAAGGTAATGTTTGACTATTTTTATCACCTACTTAATTTTTCAAAGAACATTTTGAAATATGGTATACACATACTTCATACACAGTAGGTAGAATTACAAACAGAGAAAGAGGTATTCGGAATGCCTTTACCAGCCCCAATTTGTATACAAAAGGGCACGAGTAGATGGGATAGCTGATGAGAAACTCAGTCTCCTTTTCAAATGTAAGTAATAAATTTCTAGAATATTCCGATGTCGGAAAGTCGAAAGGTTTTTTTACAAATGAATGATTATTTATACGCCTGCTTTTTGTACTGCGGAAAGATATTCTTCAGAGGATTTTTTTAACATCTTCCTTATAATTCAAAATATGTTTTTCTTTCAGCAACATTTGTTTTTCGTTTAATTTTATACCGATAATGAAGGCAAATCATATTACATGCTACTCAAGGTGAACGTAGCTTTCCTATGGTGAAAGAATTTTTGGAATCGGTCCAGTAATTTTTGAGTTATTCGTTACATGTTATGTCCAGCAATGGACGTCTCACGGCTGATGATGATGATGGTTCGTTATAAACATACAAAAATACAAGGTTTTCCTTTTTATAATCTTTCGTCCTTTCGACTTAAGATATTGTTAATAACATTGATGTGTAGGTATTAATTTTATCAATTATGACTTGACTCCTCATGTTTGCTCTAAAATCTAATTAATTTCATTGTTCGCGTTCACATTAATAGCAATTAAGTTTTTAGCTCCTCTCACACTAATGAACTGAAATTAATTTATATTTGATCGTCGCGACTTCTTACCGTAGTGAAATTTTCAAATTATAAGCTAACGTAAAGCGAGAAGCTTGACAGTTATGGCTGTTAGTTATAAACGGTAAAAAAACTTTGTATAGAAACCAAAAATTTCACACAGGTAGAATTTAACCGACAACCCCTGGCATACCATGCCATAGAAGAGTAAAGGCGCTGGGAGGAGCGGCAACAACCTAACCTAACCAACTGAGCAAAATCAAAATAACTTCATTATATAAACAGGGTAGAATAATTGATGTTGATGATTGATTGCGCTATCGTGCGATCATACTATCTGATGAAATTATACTCACAGAACTAAACAACATTTTCCAAAAAGACAAGGATTGAAATGTACAGCAATGAAAATAATCCTTGATTTTTTAACAGCATAGTTTGCTACGCCGTAGTCAGTGCTACGGCAAAGCTACGAAATGGTTTTAAGTTCTACGACATTAGTTAAATTATGTTCTACAACAGGTATATTTCGAGTTGGAAAAACAATAACTACCTTTTCCTTTCCCGTGTAAATAACCAAAGGGAAATTGAGTTCGTTTGGTCGAACATCAAAGGAATCGTCATGTAACAAATACCTATATATTCATAGGGGAACATTCGCAGAGTATGTTTTGTGCATAAATATTCACAGAGTATTTTTTGTGCAATTTTCTAAGCAATAAGAAACGTGATTCATTTTCCTTATCAATTTAATTTACTTTAGCCTACGATATTTCAAGAATTTGTGTTATTATCTACGGTCGGGCTCAAATCTATCTAGAAAAACTTAGAAATGCCAATGTGTGCGTGATCAAAAAGGTCCTATTGCATCGAGTCACCATCGTAAGTAATCTGTGGTACGAGCCGGGCTGATGCGAGCTGGTCGGTTAAATTCTACCTGTGTGAAATTTTTGGTTTCTATACAAAGTTTTTTTACCGTTTATAACTAACAGCCATAACTGTCAAGCTTCTCGCTTTACGTTAGCTTATAATTTGAAAATTTCACTACGGTAAGAAGTCGCGACGATCAAATATAAATTAATTTCAGTTCATTAGTGTGAGAGGAGCTAAAAACTTAATTGCTATTAATGTGAACGCGAACAATGAAATTAATTAGATTTTAGAGCAAACATGAGGAGTCAAGTCATAATTGATAAAATTAATACCTACACATCAATGTTATTAACAATATCTTAAGTCGAAAGGACGAAAGATTATAAAAAGGAAAACCTTGTATTTTTGTATGTTTATAACGAACCATCATCATCATCAGCCGTGAGACGTCCATTGCTGGACATAACATGTAACGAATAACTCAAAAATTACTGGACCGATTCCAAAAATTCTTTCACCATAGGAAAGCTACGTTCACCTTGAGTAGCATGTAATATGATTTGCCTTCATTATCGGTATAAAATTAAACGAAAAACAAATGTTGCTGAAAGAAAAACATATTTTGAATTATAAGGAAGATGTTAAAAAAATCCTCTGAAGAATATCTTTCCGCAGTACAAAAAGCAGGCGTATAAATAATCATTCATTTGTAAAAAAACCTTTCGACTTTCCGACATCGGAATATTCTAGAAATTTATTACTTACATTTGAAAAGGAGACTGAGTTTCTCATCAGCTATCCCATCTACTCGTGCCCTTTTGTATACAAATTGGGGCTGGTAAAGGCATTCCGAATACCTCTTTCTCTGTTTGTAATTCTACCTACTGTGTATGAAGTATGTGTATACCATATTTCAAAATGTTCTTTGAAAAATTAAGTAGGTGATAAAAATAGTCAAACATTACCTTTGAAAATTACAAATAATCCAATTTTTCACAGACGTAACGTATTTTTTATATTAATTTTACAACTGTAATGATATTTTGGAACTGCTTTTTAATATTTTGATCTTATTTTCCGATTTTTCTACTAAGTAGTATTGTAGATTTTACCTATATAAAACAGAATCTCAGCAAATATTATCAGAAGAAAGAATTACGCTTTCTACAACCGATCGGTAAAAGTTTACCAGGTTAAAACCGTATTGCACCGCCTGTTGTTAATAGAGACAAGTGTTTTCACACCCTACGCAACTAACATACTTACTTACTTACACAATATCCACCCACATTGGCTCCGATTCGACGGAAACACGATTTAACTTAAATAAAACCATATCTGTAATTTTTTGCCATGAAAGAAAGGGCACTACAGAAAAGTTCTAAGTAGTTCAATCATTGAATTGTACCAATGAACTACTGAGAATAGAGGATTTTATTTCATATTCCTGCCAAATCAAAAATCTATGGATAATAAGTCGTGGTGTGGGAGGGTATCGTCCAAAATCCTTTGAAATTTCTGAACGAATTGTAACTGACAGGATCGAAATTAGTTCGTCCTTAGTGCCGTCCCTTTCTGTTCACTGAAGATAGAAAATGACAGGTATGGTTATTTTAAGTTAGGTAAGTTTGTTTGTTTTCGAATCGGCACCATGTATTTTCTGATCTCCTTTGTGTGACGGCTACTTCTGATCAACTGTGGGGCACCCACGGACTTATATGCAATTCAGATTTATTCACCAGTTCACAAAACTTTCCATAGAAAAGGATCTATGATGTTAACAAAGAATGTATTCAATAAATTACGTGAATAAGTTAGTAACTCCTTAGAAGTCTGTAAACAATAGGGCTCGTATTTATAAAGCGATCTCAAGTTTGAGAGCGATATTAAGTTTGGATTTTGACAGGCCGTTTTGTACTGAAATGACATTTTTCTGATTCAAACTCGCTGTCACTCTTGAGAGCTGATTATAAATACGGGCCTAGAATTAATAGTAGATTGTATCAAAATTCTTAGAACTTTTCTTCATTCTGGTCATGGAACGATATAATGATATGGGGTGTATTACACTATCTATTTAAATACTCTTTTACCCAAAGGTTGCCTGGAGAAATAGCTACCCTAGCAATAAGGCCGCCTCGTTGTACTTTGTTTCTGTCATGCTTCTCTTCGCGGTCAAACTGAAAAAGGCAGTAGAGCAACCTAACATTGGTGTTTGACTATAAATCATAATACCTATTAAGTATGTCAAAGTTGAAATAATATTTCGTCAACTACAATTTCTAGGACTATGAATCCTGAAAAAGTAAAAAAAAACAAGGAAGTCTGATCCAGAAAGAGCTTTCCGATCGCGCAAAGTTTTTTTTTAGATATTTTAATTAATATTTTTTTAGAAAAAGCAAACTTTGGGAGTCATCGCCTGACTGACGGTCAAAGGATTTCCACTTTTATAAACTGGGATAAACTCGTATATTGCCAGTAACCTTTCTAAACGTTACCTTTAAACTTATTTTATCAGAAAACTCATTTTGATGCGATGAAAGAGGAGTTTTGCTAGGAGTTTTCAATCGAGTTCTGTTTTCTCCTAAAAGGTTTTTAACTTATTTGAGGAACCCTTTTTATTATACTTAAGCATTTTCGCACTCAAATCGAGACTTATCTTAATAAAGAAAATTAGTCCGTTTTGCTAGAATTATATTCTGTGCCGTGCTTGACTGTAAGCAATAGAAAAACATAGAATGTGCCAGCTGCTTCATGTCCCGGGCTTGTTGTATAAACCAGCAAAGGGATTCGAACGTTACAGTGTGTATGTGTACCTATTGCAATTTTTTAGGTGATGGGCTGCTTGTAGCATGCAGCCGCGATAAGGCCGCGATACCGATATATCGTATCTATTTGTCATGTTCCCATACAATTTGACAGATAAATGTATAAATAAGTTAATATCGCCGCCTATCGCAGCTGCATGCTACAGGGTCTGTCACTATAGTAGTGATCCACATTTCAATACAAAATTGCCCTCAATACTTGTCCGTCGTGGCGAAAACGCCTTTTACTGGGCTACTCTATATAGGATAAAGACATGACCTTATGTTTGTATGTATGTAATCTGGCTGGCTAGTACCTACGTAGCCAAATTTTTTGAATTATATGTTTTTTTTTGTTTTTAGTATTACAGGTTCTTTTTTCATTATAATTTCGCTGAAGCTTTTTTGTGAAATGACAAGACGTTTAATTCTTGTTTACAGGGAAAGGAGAGAAATGAAAAATGATTCCGTACGCAAACAAACAAGCAGAAGCGGAGGGTTCTGCGAATAATTATGGAGCTTCAAACCACAGT
>JARACY010005431.1:0-21894 GCA_029255725.1 Scrobipalpa atriplicella | reverse complement strand
AATGCAATTCTTTAGCACATTGAAATGTGTTATTAACCACTTTTGCATAAAATTAACTTACAATGGAAGAAGGGAATGATTTAATTTTAAAAACTGCACTCTTTTTAAGTTTCTTTCTTAGTGTAAGACTGCCCTAATAACCACACTAAAACCATCTTAGGTAAAATAAATGAGACAGTCGAGAGTATAAACATTGTTGTTTAATGATGATAGAAATAAGAGCAACAGAAATTTTAAGCCTTGCTTACTGTAGGTACTCTTGTATTTCCATTTCATCTGTCAGATCAGGTAAAATTGCAGGATTAAAACATGTGTAAATAACAGCATTTATTGCAGAAAGCAAAATAACAAGTAGGTAGGTACCTAATCACAGAATAGGGACCAGAAGCTTTGGAAGCAATAACATTAATACACCAGATGTAATACCTTAGAGCTGGTTGCTTCATAAGTAGGGCTGCCTGGGGCAGGGATGTAGGCCAGTGCCGGTGTTGGAGGCTCGTCATCGTCATCAAAGTACCTTTTAACAGATTTTTAAGCATATAAATAGATGCATTATTTACACATAAACAAGTACCTACATACAATCTAACGAGGAAACCTTACTCGTCCTCAGTTTTAGCGCGCTTCTTGCCCAACGAGCCAAAGTTGCCGGTCACAGCGTTCTGTGTGATCGCGTTCATGGTGGAGGAAGTAAGGGTTTTCATTCTTGTTTATTTATTCTATTTCATTCCTGAATGTCCCTCTGTAGCGCTCAGAGGAGGACGAGGAGGATCCTTTAGACGCATACATGGCGGGTCTGGAGCAGCAAGCGGCCCGAGACCTGGTCTCCAGCAAAGAGAACGCGGCGCGCGGTGCAGACGCCACCCGGGGGACCAGGGGAGACATCGACGAGATGGACGACGAGGAGAGCTATTATAAGTACGTACAGCAGTGAGGGACCAGTCGGGAGATCAGAGGGGACATCGACGAGATGGACGACGAGGAGAGCTATTATAAGTACGTACAGCAGTGAGGGACCAGTCGGGAGATCAGAGGGGACATCGACGAGATGGACGACGAGGAGAGCTATTATAAGTACGTACAGCAGTGAGGGACCAGTCGGGAGATCAGAGGGGACATCGACGAGATGGACGACGAGGAGAGCTATTATAAGTACGTACAGCAGTGAGGGACCAGTCGGGAGATCAGAGGGGACATCGACGAGATGGACGACGAGGAGAGCTATTATAAGTACGTACAGCAGTGAGGGACCAGTCGGGAGATCAGAGGGGACATCGACGAGATGGACGACGAGGAGAGCTATTATAAGTACGTACAGCAGTGAGGGACCAGTCGGGAGATCAGAGGGGACATCGACAAGAGAGCTATTACATACATCCTGTGTACATAATAAAAAAAAAATTAAGGGAAGGACAACAGTATCTGTTCAGGCCTGTCTACGGCCTAAGCTTATTTATTTTCATGTCAGGTGACATTGATGTTAAATAAATACATCAATTTTACCAATCCAAACTGCTTCCAGATACATGGAAGAGAATCCACTCTCGGCCGCAGACGACGGCTCGGACCAGGAGATAGAATACGACGAGGATGGCAACCCCATAGCGCCGCCCAAGAAGAAGTTCATTGACCCCCTACCGCCGATTGACCACAGCGAGATACAGTACTTGCCCTTCGAGAAGAACTTCTACACGCCACACGAGGATATAGAGTCGTTGACGCATCCACAAGTCGACGATTTGAAGAAGAAACTCGGAGTTAAGGTGAGGGAGACAGATTTTGCTTTTAGGTGTCTGATGGAAAGTGACGAAGTAAATATAAGCTTCGCAGTTCCGCAAGGTAGCATACTAGGTGCA
Source organism: Scrobipalpa atriplicella (assembly GCA_029255725.1). Lineage (NCBI taxonomy): Eukaryota > Metazoa > Arthropoda > Insecta > Lepidoptera > Gelechiidae > Scrobipalpa > Scrobipalpa atriplicella. The sequence goes on along the minus strand of JARACY010005431.1, from coordinate 20,038 downwards.
ATATTATATTTTCAGAATATTATTCAGTTTTAATCAGCTTTCGTTACCTCTTAGGTGACAGGGCCGGACCCGCCTCGGCCGGTGTCGAGTTTCGCGCACATGGGGTTCGACGAGCAGCTGATGAAGGCGATCCGGCGCTCCGAGTACTCACAGCCCACGCCCGTGCAAGCCGCGGGTGTTCCGGCCGCGTTGTCGGGACGGGATCTCATTGGTCAGTCTAACTTTCTTAGAAGTACCTAGTCTGAAAAAGAAGATTGAATTCGCTCTTTTTTTTGCCTTCTTAGATTATCTCGCCCAAAAACAACAAAAACCTATCTTTCCTCTCTGCTTTCTGTCTTTCGGATCCAATTCTTCTCCTTTTCTCTCATTGTTCAAATTGGTAACCCTTTCCCCTTAAAATTGTCTTTGTGATCTAATATTTCTGCTCATGTTATTAATTACTTGAAGCTCCGCGATGTCTGTTAAGATGTGACTTTTACGCTTTTTGTTGCCAATATAATATAGTTCGATGTAGGGTCTCCATGTGTTAGTTTTAGTTTCAAAGCAGTAACCTATCGCCGCGCTCATAAGTGTGCTGTGATCTCGTGGTGTGTGTCAGGTATCGCACGCACGGGCTCCGGTAAGACGGCGGCGTTCCTGTGGCCGCTGTTGGTGCACGTGATGGATCAGCCGGAGTTGAAGGATGGGGACGGACCCATCGGCCTCATCCTCGCACCCACCAGGGAGTTGGCGCAACAGGTTATTTGTTTCTGATAATTCCACAGCTGCTAGATTGATCTCTGCCACTTCGAGTGTTTGCATTGTAGTATTGTTAAAACCTCTATTATATTTCGAAGACAAACCAAACAAAGCCTTGATAGCTATACACCCTATAACATTTTATTCAATAATGGCAGATATACATGGAAGCGAGGAAGTTCGGCAAAGTGTACAACATCAGGTGCGTGTGCTGCTATGGAGGAGGCTCCAAGTGGGAACAAACTAAAGCTCTTGAAGGTATCCAAATTTGGAATATTTCAGGAACCGTATTAAAGAAAGGCATTCGGTCAAATTGATTTATTTGAACAGAGTGATTATTTGAATGTTTGTAGGAGGCGGCGCGGAGATCATAGTGGGGACTCCGGGGCGAGTGATCGACCTCGTCAAGTGCAAGGCGACCAACCTGCAGCGGGTCACATACCTCGTGCTCGATGAGGCTGACAGAATGTTCGACATGGGATTTGGTAAGTTCAATGCTATTGGTAAGGTTATGGTTTATAGTTACATTTAAAGGGACGTTTCACATTTAAAGAGAGCTGGATCTAGAATACTCCCTTGAGAAACTCTATAACTTTTGGGACTTGTTATCATTTTCGGTATTTTTATTTTATGGTTTCTGTGTTATTGAGCCTAAATTGATTAACATTGCCCTGACACCAATTCTTTTAATTATTCCCATATCAGATGTCGAAAGCTTCGGAGAGATCCATAAGCAATTATTTTTTTATCTAAACAGTGGTTTCATGTAACTGTGATCCTTTACACACTATAGTATGATGTATGCACTTTTTCTTAGTGCAAGATCCAATGGTGTAACAGGCCTTAGATTATTTTTTTAATAAATGATTGGTATTTGTCCCCAGAGCCGCAGGTGCGTTCTATCTGCGCGCACGTGCGTCCGGACAGACAGACGCTGTTGTTCTCGGCGACGTTCCCGCGTCGCGTGGAGCGTCTCGCTCGTGACGCGCTGCGTGATCCCGTGCGCGTGCAACATGGAGCCGCCGGGGAGGCCACCGACCTCGTCACGCAACACGTGCAGTAAGCACAAACCACACTTTCCACTTAAAATGTCAACATAAAAAAATAACTTTTTAAAGTACATACTTGATAAACTTCTAATCAAACTTTGTCTTTTAAACTTTAAAATGAGTAAAGCAAATCAAATAATAAAGTGGTCCTAACCTTGAACCTTGAGAAGACCATTTCATTCAAACCTGGTTAACGGGTCCTGGTTATATGATTTTTCTAATTTCTGTGTTATTATTAGGTAAACAAATGCTAACTCAAAAGAATAAGTGCTTCAATTTAAATATCATAGTTCTTTAAATATGATAGTCAGCTTTGATGATCTAAGCAATGAATTGCGTTAGAAAAATCACAGTAACTAAGGTGCGTGCATCTGTGATGTTTCTAAATTGTTTTTTATCTGTCAGGGCAATACATATATATTCCTTATTTTCCCCACAGAATATTCAGCAGACCAGAAGATAAATGGAAATGGCTGCTAAAGAATCTAGTCGAATTCTTGTCAGCGGGTAGTGTTTTAATCTTTGTTACCAAAAAAGTAAGTTTAATTGGAATTGTATTCATTTGTGTCTTCCTAATAAAATGATACAAATTGCCATGTAATATGCAACGTATTAACTATAACAGTTGGAGGCGGAACAAACGGCAGCGAACCTCGGCGTGCAGGAGTTCGATGCTCTGTTGCTGCATGGAGACATGGAGCAAGCTGACAGGAACAAGGTCATCACCGCCTTCAAGAGGCAGGAGTCTAATATACTAGTCGCTACTGATGTTGCAGGTACTTATTCTTTAAATTGTCTTTCAAAAATAAGTCTGTAGGTATTACGAGCTTTTTTTTCCGGTGTCATTGTGTGGGTAATTTTGAGGTTACCCAACATGACATAAAATATAAAAATATATAGCTTGTACCACAGATTAGTTTAAAATTATAGCCTAGTGAATAGACATTAGCTCCAGTAGGTAAGAATATAGTACGACAGTCTTCTTTTCTATAATTTCATGTATTTTCTCTCATTTAGCACGAGGTCTGGATATCCCTCACATCAGAACAGTGATCAACTACACCGTGGCGCGAGATATCGACACACACACGCATCGAGTGGGGCGAACAGGGCGCGCGGGAGTGAGAGGGGACGCGTGGACATTAGTAGCGAGAGACAAGGACCGGGAATTCGCCGGACATCTGGTCAGGAATCTGGAGGGCGCGCAGCAGGTACACAAACACACACACACACACACACACACACACATGATGTAATAATAACAGTTTATTCAAACGATGTGTTGCATCCGTAGGAGGTGCCTGAGGATCTGATGTCCTTAGCGCTGCAGTCGGCCTGGTTCCGCAAGTCGCGCTTCAAGAAGGGCAAGGGCAAGAACCTCAACGTCGGCGGCTGCGGACTGGGGTAACACAGACAATACTTTATATAAACAGTTCTGATCGAGATAAGGGAAGACTGAATAGTCTATCTATGGTTTCGGTTTGGAATGTGGCTGGCGCGTTGTTTAGTCCGAAAGGCATAACCTTAAATTCATAAATACATAACATACCGCTTTCAGGGCCAAAGCTTTCCTTTCTTTTTCCGGCCGCACTTCACACAGAGCGTTCCCATGGCTAGGTCGGCTTACTTTGACAAAGAGGAAGTCAACCTTTATTTGGGGAATTTATGGTATATATTTTGCCTGATATAATTTGTTTCAACCCTGTCGCAGGTATAAGGAGCGGCCCGGTCTACCTACTCCCACAGAACAAACCACCTCCTCGGCCGCCGACAAGGTGCAGGCCGGGCCCGCCACAGACAGACTGTCCTCTCTGAAACACGCTTTCCGCTCTCAGTACAACCAGGTAGGTACACATACAGGCAATCGTGTTACAAAAACAATCTATGCTTAGTAGTACTCTCTCCGTTATTTGAGACGTTGCCTTCTAGACTCAAATCGCATGCAAAAGCAATATTAATACAACTTTTTTCTAAAATGTACCGACTAATCCCCCGTTCCCCGTAGTTCACGGCATCATCGGACCACTCGTGGGAGCAGACGATGACGTCATCGATCCAGCCCGGGGTCAACGCCCCCGCCAACGAGCAGCAACAGCAACAGCAACAGCAGGACGAGCAGAGGAGCGAGCGAGTGCGCAGAAGCGGGAAGAAGAGCCGGTGGGAGTAGCACGGGGGGGTGGGGATAGGGAAGAGAGAGAGAGACGGGGGTGAGATAGAACATGTAAAGCTTTGGTGGATTCTTATTTGAAAGAAACGCAACAGTATACATTCGCAGAATACACTATTGTATCTAACATACTTGAAGCTGAGTGTTTTTATAATATTTCTCAGTACTTTAGAAAAATTGTTCAGTTTCGTAATAATTTTATCAAAAGTTAGTCAATATAGATATTGGTACCGATTCTCTTAGCAACCCAACTTAACAAATTTAAGTTTAGTGCTGTCACTTTCTATATTTTAAATAAAGTAGAGACAGAAATACAACAGCTGATTATAAACCTGTCAAACTGACGTTAGTCGCCTTAAATAAGTCGAGACCATAGCATAGAGCATGTCATCAGGCCAGTAACGTCAGTTTGACAGGTTTAAAATCAGCTGTTGTATTTCTGTCTCTATTTTAATTAAAAATTAGAAAGTGACAGCACTAAATTTAAATTAGTTAAGTTGTGTTTCCAACAGAATCGGTAACCCCAATATACAGTCTGTCGTGACGTCATCTCAATACCCATTCTTTAAGTGAAACGTTTTATGTAAAAATGTAAGTTGAATGAAACTCTGAATGAAATAATGATTATGCGGATAAGGAACAGCTTTATTGTTTGGATGATTTTTAATGTAATCAGATTTAGCAAGTTAATACAAAGTGCTTGCTTTCTAATAATATGAGAAAACTTAATTATTATTGAATAGCATGTAAAATTATGTGAAATAAAGACACGATTTAAAGTTTAATTGTTGTTAATTTGCTAAATCAAAAGTGCAATGGAGTCAAATCGCACAGTTTGTGTAATAATTTAAACTATTATAATTGTAAATAGGAATAAAGTGCTGTTTAATTTTATTATTGTTTCTTTTTTTAAACACTTCTTCTAAGGAAAAGAACAAACACACAGGGCTAAACTAAAAAAATAAATAGATTTAAGTAATTTCTTAATTAAAACAAAATTCAAGATGACATGGTTTCAAGATGGAACTTATGGTCGTAACCATTTAGAAACTGCTACGACACTCCGTGGCTACGGCGTAGCAAGCGTAGGACAATCGTAGCATTATGGTCAAATGATAGAACCGGACGTCAGATTTGTTACTATAAAAGATAAGAATAATACTGCATAAAATTGTAAACAGACCACTATCCAGTATTTTAATCCATCAGATATTAATATCTTGTACTTCTAAGGGAACAAAAAACCATCTCTGTAAAATTGCCGATTATAAGGAGGTGTTAGTTCAGGAAAACACGCGCATTGTTTGTCCTCTATTCGTCTATAACAGGTAACAGCTCAGCCGTCGTCAGTCCAACAACATTCATGCACTTTCTACTTCCATTTATGTTATGTTGTGTTCCAATCTGCATTGCGGTTAAGTCTGCAACATACACGTCAAACAGAACCACCAATGGATATACCTGGCAGTTGAAGACGCCCGTGCGTGTGTAGATAGAGCCCGTCGTCGTCGTCGGCGGCACAGATGGTAATCGCGGCAAGTGTTAATGGTCGTAAGTTTGATTCCGCTTCGTGTTAACTGTTAACCCGCTAACTGCCGTGCGGCACGCAGGGTGTTCACGCTCCCGGAGTGTTCTGATTGCTCCCTCCCACTGATAATGAGCTTTCAAGGATCAAGTTTGGGAACTATTTCGGTAATAGCTTGCTGTTTTGCTATCGATAATTTTTCAAAAGTTGAATAATTATCTGTATAATGATTTCAATTAGATTTTAAGTAAGTCCTTTCTTGTAAGAAGCAAATAAATCGATTATATAGGTATTTCCTATTTTAATATATCAACTCATAAGTAGATACGATGCCAAACATTAGTTACTTACGTAAAGCAAATTGCAGTTCGACATTTAGTTACTTTCTCATTAATTGGTTTAGCTAAAAGTTGAAAAGTTTAAACTTGAGCTACGAACTCGTGTAATTTTCTCGTAGCATTTGAATTGAAAATTAAATGAAAACTGAAACTGCAAGCCATGAAAATACATCGTTAAGCATTGTGAAGCAGTAGTACTGGCAGATTAAACGTTATATTCCTCCATGGTAACATTGATATATGATCTTAGCCGTCCGTCCTCTTGTTCCTAAAATTTTAAAATTGCAATTTTTTCTGTAAAATTAAATTATGAAAGGAGACGACGCACATTGTAGTATTGACTGTGGTATTGACTTCGTTTTTTATTTATTTCCATAAGATTTTGTAAGTCGGAGGATACAAAATAAACTCTCCCTATGTTTTCTCAAAGGTGCAGTGTAAGAAAAGCCGTAGTTGCGAGCTACTCTACAGTCTACACTACACTACTAACTACCACCTACCAGTAGTTTAATCAAACGCCTGGCAGAGTTTCAACTCGGCTGTATTTTTGTACGTTGTTAGCAAGAACTCTATTACACAAACTGCAGGCGTTTCCCCATGTAATTTGGTGTTTCAATTCGTAGACTAGATTGGTATAGAGTCATTTGTATTATTATGGGTCATTTAGTTTTAAGTCCATAAATCCATAATTACTTTTTTCAAGATGTAATACTACTACCCTAGTACTATTATATATTCTGTGATACTACACAACACACTGCTGTGTTGGTCACGTGTACGGCAGCTCAATATAAATAGTTATCTACCCAATCAAACCTTAAATGCTTGTTTAAAGTAGATGGAAATAGTAGATTATTAAATTATTTTCAAAAATTAAATAATTCTTAATTACTTAGGTACTCAAAGAGCTCTTGCTCTGAACTGTGGATAGTATAATTTGTGATGAAAGTAGTTCTGACGTAAAAACGTAAGAATTCGGAGATAATCTAGAGCGAGTTAAATAGGTACCTAACTAATATAGTAAAGTAAGTTAGTAGCGCAGATACAGGTCTGTGCTAATAGGTTTTTAATTCATGCCCACCGCTACTGCCGTCGTATCCACCGTCACGCCCGCATTTCCCGACTGAGATAAAACGGCTTCACTCTACATACCTAGTGATAACGTTACTTGGAATAAACAATTCGGTAGGAGTACTGAGTTCGGTAGAAAAACTAAGCAACTAGTTATGTATATTTTACACGTATTTGTCATTTAACTAAGGAGGGTAAAGATCGTAGCTAGTATTTTGCCTCACCCTCTACGCCGTAGCACAATTAATAAGTAAAATAAAACCGTATGGTCAATTATTGGTATTTCAGCTCTAAGTTTATGTATGTATGTATGTATGTATTACTAAGACAAGGTACTTTGGTAGTTAGTAGGCTGACTGAGACTAAATCGACATCAGTAGACATAACCGACTCTACACTACAATTAAATAATATTGTTAAGTCACCACTCACAATATAAGTATCATTACAATAAAGAAAAACAACAAGTAATAGGTAGGTATAGGTATATACAAGGGAATAGTTATAAAACTTTTATTTTAGTTTAAACAGAGAGTGATCGAGCGATAATTTTTAATAATACCTATGCATTATAGTTCAAGCATTCCAAATAAAAAAATGGCAAAATTCTTGCCAGACTTTTTTCTTTTAAAATCTGTTCATCATAAGCAGAAGTTAAAATTTACTTGTTATGAATTAGATTTAAGTTAATTAGTTCTAAACTAAGTACAGAAGACTATCATTACATTATACCGATTACAAATAATTAATAAGTAGATCTATACCTTAATACTTCCGTAAACCATACTCAAGTCTTTTATTATGACTGAGTAAAACAACAAGAGTTTTTTTAGATTGTAGTTTTTATCATGTTGCGTTAAAAAAACCATTATGTATGATTAGATTATTGTATAGGTACCACGAGTTACGGTTACACATCATAAAGTGCGGGACGTCACAGTGTATCAGACATCAGACAATAGTCGAACAGTTAACAGCAACCAGCAACACACAAACTAAGCGTTTCCGTTGCGTTGCCAGTAAACAGTTAACATTCGATGCTAGGCTGTATGGCGCGCCGCCAGTGCATACTCATAAAAAAGTAAAAAAAATATTAAGAAACTTCGTCATCGTGCGCGCGAATCGCGAACTCGCGTTTTCATTTGGAGGAAAATGGACTTGTATTTTCCTGAACATTTTTATTCTGTTTGTGTAGTTTTTGTTTCGTGAATTTTGATGGAGTATTTTATTCATTGAGGTAAGTTGCAGATGTTTATTAACTGGTACTCGTATGAACTTTTGGTACTATATCTGGTTAGGACAATGCAGGTGACTGCATGTCATAGTCATGAGAGATGATTCTGTGCTTCGGAGGGTTGGAAGAGACGACGAAGTGGGACTTATCCCTGTTGAAGAGGGACTGATCACTGAAAATGTTAGTCACAAAAACCAAATCAAATAGGTACTTAACTGTTTATTAGGAAGATGATACACTTTAACACCAGGGTTTAAATTTTTCTTGAATTAGAGATTCTACATCTCTATAATGTAAAAAGAAGGTAATCAGAGCGATATAAAATATTTCTTGTCAATCGAAAACTTTTAAATTGAAAAGTAAAGTGAAAAGTTGTAGACTACTTTACTTTAGGTGTCTCTTGGTTGTTTAACTTTTGGTGAAAAGGGTGCAATCGATGAGACTGTCCTTACACAGTTCTCTACTTTGCAGAAAGTAAGTAGGTGTTCTCGATACAGGGACCCACCATTCTACTAAATATTGCTATACAGTAGCAATAAAGGATAGTTTTTTAGCTAGTATTACCTAAATTTGCTAACAGAAACATAAAAATAATCTTCTCCTTTATTTTATTTATGTATTTTTATCGCTCCCAATCGCCAAAATGGTTGCCAACCTCCGTTAGGAGACGGCACTTGAAGAAGAAGATCGCTCCCACTACTGATACTGAGAGGAATGCACAGACAGCAAGTCTCTGTCCAGCATGGAAGAAGAATCAAGTGGATTTTCTTATTCTACAAAACATATAAATATGAACTTATATTATTGTATCTCAGCTCAGCCAAGAGTAGGTAAGTAAATCATTTAGCTCTATTACTGCACGTGCTCAATCGTCCAGCCCCGGGCATAAAAACTGTCACCTCTCAATGCAGAAATAGCAGCAATCACGACAGTTGATTTGTGATTTCCTACATTACAGTGTTTTTGTGTATATTATTGGTGTGACGTCACCGCACTGTCACACTCGACCGCCGACCGCATGGCCTTCCCGCGCTCGCGTCGCGACTCGCCACAATACTCGACAATCACCCACAATGACGACGGTGACAATGGCATTCACTCGCGGCCACGACCAATTGATGGGTTTTGGCTGAAGTGGTGATACAAGTAATATGTATATCATCAATCTTTGGAAATATATGTATTAAATATTTCCTGTTTTCGAAATCTCTGTAAATATGTAAAAACTTGTACTAGCCGCAAATTATTCTTAATTTTAATGTGAAGTCTGTGTTTATTATTGCAATCACTATCATTTAACTATCTTCCTTGCTAGACTATGAGCGAAAAAAGAGCATAGAATGTCCCAGGTGCTTACTTTTCTTTCCGGGCGTTAGTAGATGGTTTCGAGACTGCTATTGTAATTTAAGGGTGTCTCAAGGAAAGCACATCTTATTTGAAATCACCTTTGACGCTGTGCGTATACCATTAGGGACATGATGTCATGTTTCTATGGACGCGTGTCTATAAATTTTGTAGAGTTTTCGTTAATCTCTTTGATACCTTGATATTTTGACCTTGAGTCTGACGAGTATCTCTCTGAGTAGAGCAGCGTATGTGTTAACCCGGTTAAGGCGGCTATAGCTCACTCACTCATTATGTGTATGTGTTGCATCATTAAGGCTCGAGCTCGAGTCCCGGCAGCTCCAGATAGCAGCAGATTATAGGAGCTTAGCGCGTCTGCTTACGTAGTTACGTAGGAATGCTCATGCTTAACATTCTTAACAGATAATACAGGTTAACTGAACTATGTTTTCGATGATGTAATTAATTTAAAAGCTATAACTTCAAAACATAAATCAGAATAATATAAGACGAATATAAGTGCCCACGCCTATATTATAACATTTTATTAATGTTACGCACAATCCCCGAAATCGCTCATTGGCCGGGAAAAAGGGACACTTCGCGGATTGTGCATAGCAAAACGGCCAATCCGCGAAATATCCTCTCGGCCAATGAGCGTTGTAGAACAACCATTCCGCGGACTGGCAAACACCAAACGGTCAATTGCCGAAGTTGTTAAAATACCAGGTGTAAGGGAGAGCTCGACGTAAAATGATAGGGGTTACCCAGTCAAAGAAACTGAACAACTTTCACCAGAAAATTCTTTCAGGAAAATAAAATATTTTTTGACTCTCCCATTCAAAATGATCACCTCGATGATCATTTCGTGGTCAAATTTTTTCAGTTTCATGAACTGAGCAACCCTTATTACTTAGTTTGCATTAAGCTGTCTCTTACACCTAGTATTTTAATTTCGGCAATTGGTTTTACAACTCTCACTGGTCGAAATAAAAGGACATTTCGCGGACTGTTCGTTTTAAATAAATAAATAATAAAAAAAAAAAAAAAAAAAAAAAAAATGTTGTTTATTAAGGCAACTTGGACCCACATTAAATTTTAACAATAGATTTTACAGATACATGCAACAATCAAAGTTAATAATAATAATAATAAAACTATTGAAATTAAAGATTAATTAATTAGTTAAATATAATTAAAAGCTGATAAAATTCTAGATTAAAAAATTAAACAAAATCAAATCAAATTTAAGTTGTCAGAATTAATACAATGTCAAATTAATCTAATGTCAAAATTTAACTACATAATTGCAATAACTAAATTAAAATTTATTTTAATGTTTTACAATGCACAATCCGCGGAATGGCATTTTTTTTCGTTCTATGAGAATTCAGGGATTGTGCGTAACATTAATATTATTTCAGAATATAATAAATTCGTCTTTCCAGCGGTCTACCAATAAGCAATGACTGTTTCTTGATCTCCTATTTCTTTGACTTCCAATGTAGAGCCACTGAATAAATGTGTCGCTTGTGAATAAATTATATTTGATTTGATTTGATTTGAAAACCTTTACTAGTTTTAGCGTAGAGGAACGGTGTCCGATTTTACTTAACTAATCTGATTTACCTCGAATAATTATTTGATTTCTTTCTTTATTTTTAACATTTATCAAAAAAAAGAAAAAAATATTTTTGAAATGTAGCATTTTGCTCTAAGTTAAATACCTACTCGTAGAACGTCAGGTTAATGATCATGAAAACGACTTTTTTAATAAGGATTTTATGTAACGGTTTATGTTGGCATCTGAAAAAGAAGGATAGGTACCTACATACCTACGCACGTATTTAATCTGACTTCATTCACAACATTAACTTGGATAAAAGATCGATGTACGGAGCTTCGAAGTTTGTGGATTCAGATCTCGATCGCGTAAATTGGTTCGGATTACAAAATTTCATGTTTTGTTAAACCATGGTTTTAGGACTGACCCATCTATCTTTAGTTTGAAATGTAGGTACTTTAGCGGACATTCTATATTTTACCCACACCCACGACAACAAACTTTACACAAAATTGAGATAACAGTCCCACAGGCGTTGGGTCAGGTGCGCGCGCGACGCATGACCGACGCGACATAATGCCGCTTCCGCCGGAAGTCAATCGGCGCCATTTTGTGATCGCTCGACCCGCGATATTGTGAGTACTCATCGTGCGGATAATTTGGTGACATGTCATTGTTGATCAGAGATTTATTCGTACTCCGATTTTATTTACCTGATTTACGCAGCTGTCACATGTCGTTGCTCCCAAAGACCTAGCCTAGGTACTATCTATATCTACAGCAGAAAACGAAAGCGTCGCAATAACTTATTCGTTTCAATATCCATTCACGAGGAATCATGATATCGTTCGTCTAGTCTACTTGAATCAACGGCAGATGCACCCGTCGCTTCAATATGCAAAACGCTAACACAGCTGCCACACTCTAGAATTTATTCTTACTACCTATGTGAATACTCTACTTAGGTAGAGCATGACGAAGAGTAATTTATTGAAAAATAATATTGAGAGGTACAACCTTCAGACGATTAATGTCATACGCTATCCAGCCGTTTCGAGAATGAACGAGTATTAATAAATCCCGATCAAGATTAATGACAGGTTGCTACTCCTGAAAATTCTCCTTATATTTATTAGGATTTTCCTTTATCACAAAAACTAAGCTTATATCTAGACAACTAGCAGCACAGCAGCAGCAGCGCTCCGTGCGGAATTTATGATGTTACATCTTGCACAGTGCTTGCTCGCCAACCAGTTTGACAAGCGTGGCGAATACCTGCTAACAAAGAAGAATTTGATTGATTGATATTTTTTGCGTGACTGTGAAACTCATCTTGTTGTGGTTTCAGCCGATATGGGGTCTGGTGCGTCGGGGCTGTCATACGAAGTGCCAGGAGGGGACCTGCGGCTGCCTGCTTCAGGGCTGAGGTTCTCGCTCAACCAGTTAAGGACCTTGAATAATTATGTGGACACTTTACATGAAGAAGACCAACGAGGTAAGAAATTTGGTTGATAGTTTGGTTGATATAACTAGCATAAAACAATTTTGAGCAGTGTTCATTGCTTCATCAAACATGTGTTTTTGGTTTACAAGGTCGAATGTCAACGGAGACAGAGAGCGCGGTGGAAAGTTTAGTTCAGAGGATTGTAGATGGAGCTGGACAGCGAGACCCTCGCTTCAGATGCTGCCATCTCATAGCCTTGCACCGTGGGAAGAAGGTAGGGAAGCAAACAGATTACGTTAATTAACAATCGCATGGAATCTATTTTTTATAGTAATCGCCAGGACTCGGTGCGGGCAGGGTCATAAACTATCGCATTCTTCTCGCTGCAGAAACAATGCGATGATATTACGACCTTCCTTGCAGCGAGTCTTGAAGTTACAATAATGTCTCCATTTTTAAAATTTCCTTCCCAGATGCGCTCTCGCTCCCTGGAATACTTGGTGACCCTGGACTCTCTGCCAGTCTTGAACGCGGGAGAAGAGTGTCGCCTGCAGGACGGACCCGTGGGCTACGGGAAGATCAGGCTGACGGGGCGCGAGGTTGAAAAGTGGGAGGAGTTCCTCACACCTTCCGGATATTTGTGCAGGTATTTATCTAAACTATGGGCCTTGAAATTAGTAGTAAAGTCAATTATTTAAATAAAATTTTGAAAAAGATAGAGATATTGTGAGGTCACCTGCTGCCCTGCTGGTATTATATGTCATAGGCATTTCGATGCATCTTGAAAGTGTTCTTTTCTGTGGCAGGGACAAAGTGATAGAGAAGTGGGTGTCCCTGATAGCCCGTTGTGCGAGCGCCCGCGGCGGTGGTGGCGCCCGCGTGTTGTGTGCGCGGGCGGCGCAGCGCGCGCAACCGTATCAGTATTGCTATCTGGAGAGGGGTAAGTTCTTTATAGTACACACAGTATTCCTTCACTTTTATGGTCTTCTATTTGTACAACATGAAAGCAAATCAAAGCGTTGCCACACGAGCACAGCACTCTGGCTGTAATACTTATCTATAGTTACATAAATCTACATACAAAAAAGACTCCAAGTAGTATCATCTTCCAAGCCTTTTTCCCGTATTTCACGGGGTCGGCTACCTAATCTAGGGGATTGAACGAGGGTACCTACTGGTTTTTACACAGAGCGACTGCAATCCGACCTCCGTAACCCAGAAGGGAAACCAGACCAAATCCTAGATTAGGTTACACAACCTTTGAATTCCTTCCAAGGTGTGTGCAGGTTTCCTCACGATGTTTTCATTCACCGTAAAAGCGCCGAATAAACGTACATATGAAATTCGAAAACCGAATAACACATTGGTACGTGGTGGGATTCGAACCACGACCTCCTGCACAGGAAGCTGCGGCCCTATCCACTACACCATCCGGGCTTTCCAAGTAGTATGATTAGTAAAATCATTGAATGGTTTTTCTCGGAATATCTACTATTTCTTGATGTCTCTAGAGTTACGAATAGCTTTGTTCAAATACGCGGTTATGAACTTTGCCAAGTTAGAATAATTTCATTAGATTATCTAAGCAAGCGCTATGTAGAAGTAATTCATTTCTCGTATATTTGACTTGTAGTGTGCTCCACCTGCAATTTAAACTTTTCCGGACAAACTGTTCGTACGTCAATCAAAATCCATACGCTATGTCAGTCTAGCATCAGTTTGTAGTTAGCAGTGGAAGGAATGCACACCTCTCAACCAACGGGTGGAACGCGCCGAAACTCTTCAACCGTGCGTGTACCTTTGACATGCGTGGCATTGGAAAAGTTGTATTTATTTAAGTTGGGATTGACAAATAAAAAACAATTTGTTCATATATCGCATATATACGTACTAAACAAAATAATGCGATAAGAGTTAAGGTGTGAATAGCACTAGACGATGACAAATCATTATATACAAATAGAAATACTTACTTACTTTATCTGTACTTTTACGAAACATGTCGAATGCTTAGGCTAGCTAGGTGATTTAGCAAACATATTCAATTACACAATACTTTGCGACATTATTTCAACTTACCAACGATAGTTCTCCGATATACATGAATTCATTTTAGTTAACTAACTTAAAGCAACTGTCCTTAACTAAGTCAATATGCAGATACTCCGTAAACACAGCTAACTCTTCCCGATGTATGGCATGATAATGATATGGCGTACCCAATGTGTGTAGCTACTGTTGGCGATTCTGCTGCAGGCACAACTTAACTTATTTTAGCTTGGTCCTGTCACTATCTTAAATTTGAATAAAATAGAGACAGAAATACAACGTTGCGTTGCGACTGCGACGGAGTTTAGATCAGACTTTCCGGCGAGTGTTCCTGGAAGATAGACACTGTGGCCAGATGGAGAGACAAGTTAATCTAACTGACGAAGTAGGATGGAAATCTATGCAATACTATAAACGGGTTGAGTTAATTTTGAAATATAAACTAACGTCTTGAGCAGATTGCGATGTAGTACCTACCTATATTTTCACTCATAAATATTTTGTTTTCAACGTGTATTACGCTCTGTCTAAATGCAATCAAATTAGTTAAGATTGTGTTTATGATTGAATGGAGACACACATGTAGCGTTATTACAAGACACTTTGTCTTTATTGGCTCTCCAACAGATCCCCGGTAACGATTACGAACCAACCTTGAAACTTTTAATGCCCCGAAATTGCCGGTTTCAGTGACAAACTCGAATCCAGTTCAATCATGAATTGATTTTTGTCTATTTAATTCGATGTGGTTATTTTGTATTTTTGACTCTTGAAAATGACTGATTGAAATCTCTCACCGCAACACATGGTCGATTAGCATCGAATAGAATTACGCAGTAGGTAGGTACATGAGGGGAACCCTTTTCACCCCCACTTTGCAATGCTAAACTGATTCTAAACAAGCGGCGGCGTGCATAGTTTCAGAACTCCACTAGAATAACCCTAGTATTAGTAAAAGTTGCGCTCCATTTATAAAAGGTCACTCATGTCACTACAGTATCAACAGTCTCTGAGTCGTCGGGAAACCTTTAAACTAAACGTATTGTGTACGGAATTAATTCCGTCCCCACAGCTTTCCAGCGGAGAATACTCTAGAAACTTCAGCTAAATTAATTACGCAGTCCCGCCGAAGCAATTTCGCAGGGAAAAGGTTTTAACATAGAAACTGCTGGAGCGAACAGCTACGGCGTAGCGACCGTAGCGTGCCGCAGCACAGATTACTTATACGGCGGTGAAGCGTCCGTAGCCCATCCTACCCTGATACATCACGGTGTCAAAATGTTATCTACAATCTTATCCAATACATATCCAATTTTTGATGGGACTTTTCGAAGGGAAAAGGTTTTCACTATGTTTTAAAATGGTAACCGCGTGTGAATCAGTTATGTATGGCGTAGCGGCCTTATGCTATATCGTTATCTTATTATTATTATCGTTATCGTTATGTTATTTCAATGACGTGCATAATTTTTACAGCAAATAATAAATGTTTTATTAGTTACAAAATGGTACTGTAGGTACTACGCGGTCAGCGCTATACACGCACTATGGAGGTCTGCTAATCGGCGTATTCAAACAATATAAGAGAATTTTGCTAATACTTATACCTCGTACTTTGACTATGTCGAATAATACATCCTATACTATTATAAAAGGGTAAGTAGGGATTTTTGTGACGCTTTCACGCAAAAACTACTCAACCGATCGTCATGAAACTTGGCACACATAATAGGCTAGATCCTAGAATAGGTAGGTAATAGGCTACTTTTTATTTAAAAAAGAAAAAAAAACACCGCGCTCGCGGGCTGCTTTAGTAACCTGCGCACTAACTACGCACCCGCTAGTAGGTCATATAATGAGCAAGGAAGGATTAACCTGAAATTGTGGTTGTAGTTTGAAAACGAAACCCTCTTCAGTTTATTAAGTGCGCCGCGGTCGGGACCGGGACTCGGGACGTCGTCGGATCGACTTGCGGACACGAGACTCTGATTATGTAATTATACTAGCGAATTAGTTAAGTATGTTAAAGACTGATCACAAAATTGTCATTTGGTGACAATGAGAAAGTAAACATGATCGCGTTTACTGGCATATTTTTGTTTATTACCACTGTATAAGTTAATTTCTTGACATTAAGTAGGTATGTATAATAACAGTTGATACAAGAAATCATTTGATTAAAATATAATGTCCCACGCGTGGAAATGAGATATTTTTCATTGATAAATTAATATGTCACTAATCAGCTGTCCGCTATCTTTCAAACCTTGCTTCCAAACCAGAACATGTCGCTCCATTTTGACGTGAAAGAAGGGCAACAAATAAAGACATAGATACATTTCTTTAGATCAAAGCAAGTACAAAGTATTACCACATGTTTACGTAGGTAATCAAATGTTCATTTCAAACTGGTTGTATTTCCCATCGTAAACCGCAGTATTTTGCTAACAAGCTTCGGAGCCATTTAATCCACGGTTCAAACGGCGATGGAGTTATAAAGTTATATCCTCAGCTCTGTCAGTTTAAAATAACGAATTCTGGTTTAATCCCGCTTACTGTCCGTATATCTGTTATTTGTCGAGTGAAATTTCACGTAAATAAATATTTCATGCAAAAAAATTTAACTGACGACTTCCATTTAAAAATATGAAAATGAAAATTTTATATAAGCTTTGTCAAAAAACGTCTATTGATTTTGTTTTGCTAGTTTGATATTTATGTACATTATTTTAACGCAATTTTGAATCATATTTCAATTAATATCACACTTTTTGTATGAATAATTTAATAGGTCAATCATTATATAATCAGTCCGAGGACTGCGAAAATTTTGGGTTAAACCATATTGAACAAAACATTTGACGTTCAGTTCATATGTAACCAGTTCTTTCCACCTCACCAGCGACATCTCCTCAAGTGAGCCAGGAGCGTCGACTGGCCATAGTGGAGGGCGCGGCGTGGGTGATGGTGCGCGTGGGCGCGGGCGAGGCCGAGGCCAAGCTGATGCTGGCAGCCAGGGTCGAGGGCATCAGTGCAGCCGCGTATACCACCAGGGTGCCGCTGATACATCCCCTCGCCTTGTTGCACTACTGCAGCGCCCAGGGGGTGAGTAGTAGCTCCTCAAGTGAACCAGGAGCGTCGGCTGGCCATCGTGGAGGGCGCGGCGTGGGTGATGGTGCGCGTGGGCGCGGGCGAGGCTGAGGCCAAGCTGATGCTGGCAGCCAGGGTCGAGGGCATCAGTGCAGCCGCGTATACCACCAGGGTGCCGCTGATACATCCCCTCGCCTTGTTGCACTACTGCAGCGCCCAGGGGGTGAGTAGTAGCTCCTCAAGTGAACCAGGAGCGTCGGCTGGCCATCGTGGAGGGCGCGGCGTGGGTGATGGTGCGCGTGGGCGCGGGCGAGGCTGAGGCCAAGCTGATGCTGGCAGCCAGGGTCGAGGGCATCAGTGCAGCCGCGTATACCACCAGGGTGCCGCTGATACATCCCCTCGCCTTGTTGCACTACTGCAGCGCCCAGGGGGTGAGTAGTAGCTCCTCAAGTGAACCAGGAGCGTCGGCTGGCCATCGTGGAGGGCGCGGCGTGGGTGATGGTGCGCGTGGGCGCGGGCGAGGCTGAGGCCAAGCTGATGCTGGCAGCCAGGGTCGAGGGCATCAGTGCAGCCGCGTATACCACCAGGGTGCCGCTGACACATCCCTTCGCCTTGCTACACTGCTGCAGCACCCAGGGGGTGAGTACAAGTAGTTCTCAGCTATGAAATAGCGAGCGACAGCCAGGGTTCCTCAGAAGTAATAAAAGTGTCGGTGCATATTTCAGGCAAGACATTGTCGGTAAGCTAGGTAAACAAAACACTTCGTAAACATTTTCGTGAAATTTTGATTTTTGTTTTCATGAGCGTAGCTAGAAGAGCGTAAACATGTTGAATTGATGGATTATTTTCGGAGTAGACTCAGTTACCGCGAAAGTGTGATTGATAACGTTTTGATAGAGATTTTTTTTACTGGGTGAAAAGAAAATTACCTACCTCTTAAAATTCAACGGGAAATTATTTTATTTCATGGGGCTCGATATAACGAAAATGTTTATTTTCCTTTATGATAACAAAGCAGGTGATAATTTTTCAATTTTTTAAATGTCTCATCTCACTCCATATGTCCACCCAGGGTTACTACGCAGCAGCAGTAGGTCCCCCCTCTTCCATGGTGTGCGGAGAGCGCGCGGCCACGTGGCAGCTCTGGTCTCCAGCTCTGGAAGCCTCTTTGGACGCTCACTGCAATGACCTGTCTCCCTTGCCTGGTCCAGCATCACGGCGAGGATGTGGATCAGGTCCTCGAGCGGGTTGTCCTGGTTCCCGCACGTCGCCTGGATGAGGTTCGCGCGGAAGTTGCTGTGGCTCTCCTGACAAACAGATTTAAACATCTTAATCAATTTCCTTCTATTTTAATATAGTAGGTACATAGGTTTTTGAACAAACTGTAAAAATACAGCCGTTCCCAGATATTTAGCTTTCCAACCACGATTTCACTCGCGTTAAATGAGTTTATCCTTGGAAATGAAGGTTTTTCTGTGGTGAAAATCCAGGACCTATCCTATATGAGCCAAATTTCATCCCGATCCATACTATGGTTGAAGCGGGATTAAGCAATAAACATTCAAATATCCAAACTTTCGCATTAATGATATTAGTAGGATTACAAAAGGTTTGTTCCCATTTCAAAACGTAAATATACTGTAAGAAACCCCAAAAGACGATTACAAACCTACTGAATATGACAAGATACAAAAACTTGTATGAAGCAACTTGCATTCATACAAATAGAGGGGAAACCTCAGCAGACTGACGGAAACTTGGAAAGAAAACTTATTTGCATTGCAAACTTATATTCCTAGAGGCTGGAACTATTCCGGAGTTTACGAGGAAGTACAACGAACTTATGAAGAACGTCTGCACTCATTCAGTTTCATAAAGTTTGTGTCTGGGAAATTCAGTAATAAAAAAAAACTGAAGCTCTACTGTTGTTAAAATGTGGGGTAATTTTGAATTTCTACTAAGCAAAATATTCAGATAAACATTATACAAATATCTCCTCAGGCTACCGTAATAATTTTAGGACTAAATCTAATTTATACTAAATTGCCATTTAAAGCCTATAAAGGCCCTAAAGCTGACAACCTGGGGGTACATCTTCCAAGGAAACTGATGTTTAACCAATGTTGAACACGGTTCTCACACTATCAAGCTCAATCGAGCAGAATCTGCTGGCGTGAGCGTGATTTTCTATGCCCATTGTGTTATAGCTAGGTTATAATTTGACCACATTCTAAAAAGACCTACCATAGAGTAGACAGGTCTTTTAGCTTTTAGGATATAAAACAAGTACTTATAAAACAATGAAACCATAGACCATAGACAATATCTGCCCTACGCGACGGAGAGCGGAGAAGTGTGCTAAGTGCCTAAGATACTCACAACTTGCAGCTTATTCTTGCAAGCCCTCAATTGCTCGGCAGCTGTC
>JARACY010005430.1:0-21896 GCA_029255725.1 Scrobipalpa atriplicella | reverse complement strand
CGCATACGCCGCAAAAATACAGATGTTGCCGAAAACTGTATTCATTCAGCCGGCGACACTCTACTTTACCTTCAGGAATTAATGCGTAATTCTATAACGTTTAAAACTTACAATTTCATGTTTTATTGCCCTTATATTATAGAAATGGTTCAGGATTCCAAGATGACGTTGACGTACGTGATTTAAATTGTTAACTCAGCGACTGAAGGATAATTGCTGCAAAAAATTGTTTATTGCTGTAAGCGAGTGCGAAGCGCCATTTTTGTCGTAAATTTATGAGATGACCAAAAGAATGCTATATTTTTATGAGACTAGTCTTTTTCCTGCTTAGTACCTAGATGTTTTTTTTTCGTTCTGGATTCATTTTGTTTAAAAATAAAATATCTCATGAAAAAGAAAGTACCTGACTTGGCAAAGACACTCCGTGCCTCCAAATTCACAATGATTGGGATTGACCACAGAAGAGTAAATGGAGCTAGAGCGACTTTCTCTAATCAGTGGGATTGACTGTCAGAGATTTGAAGGTCATGATAGTTTATGTATTTTATTGACC
Organism: Scrobipalpa atriplicella; assembly: GCA_029255725.1. Taxonomy (NCBI): domain Eukaryota; kingdom Metazoa; phylum Arthropoda; class Insecta; order Lepidoptera; family Gelechiidae; genus Scrobipalpa; species Scrobipalpa atriplicella. Next base: position 21,343 of record JARACY010005430.1, on the reverse strand, counting down.
TACTTGAAATACATATTTGACTAATATCATAAAGATGAAAGATTTGTATTTTTGTGTGTATTTTTTTAACGAATAAACTCAAAACTACTGGACCGATTTCAAAAAAAAAACACCATCAGAAAGCTATATTCACCCTGAGTAACATAAGCTGACAGCTACATAAGCTACCGCGGAAAAATACATCGTTCCCACGGGAAAACTTAGGCCCGTATTGATAATCAGCACTCAAGAGTGACAGCGAGTTTAAGTTCGTATCAGAAATGTCATTTCAGTACAAAACTTTATAAATACGAGCCTTATTTAGCAGCGGGTGACACCGTTGCGCTGACAGGAAGCTAGTATTTGATAAAACAAAGTTATTAAAAATGTTGTATGTAGAGCTGTTTACCTCATTTAATTTACGCAAATTGTCACTAATTTTTTTTACGCTACTCTAATTAGTAAGTACATAAAGCCATGCCTTTATCCCTACGGGGTAGGCAGAGCGTAAACAACCTAAACAAAGGTAGTTCCGCCACGTCTGACAAGTTTTGAGGGTTATTCCAGACAGATCTGTATATTGCTATAGTGACAGGTTGTTCATCGCCTAACTTTTTCTGACTTCTACAGCAGGCGTGGAATGGCAGTTAGAACATTCTATGTTTTTCAATCGCACCCAGTCCAGCAAGGGAGAACTTTTACGCTAGATGTCACATAATGCTATCAATTCGTGGAGATCATGACTTAACTAAATCTTAATCAAAATTTTTGCCGCCCCTTTCTGTCTCTCAGCATAGACGATGACAGGTGACCATTTTTGTCAAGATTTAGGTAGGTTCGTATTTATAAAGCGATCTCAAGATTGAGCTCAATATTAAGTATTGATTTGACAGGCTGTTTTGTACTGAAATGACATTTCTGATTCGAACTCAAACTCGCTGTCACTCTTGAGAGCTGATTATAAATACGGGCCTTAGTGATTTTGTACCCTTACGAACCGATATCAATATGACAGAACTCTAAAGGATGAATCCACTATCGGAAAGAACTAAATAAAGCGCAATAAAGATAATAATATTACAAACTTGCTACAGTTATACTTTCCGTGACTTTATGATATGCACGTTTATAGAACCAACGAGGTATTAAATGTACCAAATATGGGTTCAGACCCTTAACTGTGTCAGGACCAGGTCCTGAGGACCTTAAGTGAAGTTTCAACAAAAAGACTTGTAATAATAACTGTCATTTGAAAATGTCATAACATAAACATGGAGGTTTTGACTACGCTCTACATCAGAAACAGTTTTTTACAGTTCACATCACTGTACATTATGATATCAGAGTTTAAGACATAAACGACATAATATCAAAGATGATCAGAGGCAACAACTTATAAAACTTAGAAATAGACTTCACAAGACTTCAACTCATTTTACATGGAAAACTACTTTTAATAAAAAAAAACTAAAAACTCTATTTTTTTTGTGCTTATTTCTAATTTTTCAGAGACCTCTAGATTGAGAGCGAGTCACATAGGCTCGTATTTATAAAGCGATCTCAAGATTGAGAGCAATATTAAGTATGGATTTGACAGATCGTTTGTACTGAATGATATTCTGATACGAACTCAAACTCGCTGTCACTCTTGAGAGCTGATTATAAATACGGGCCATAGCTACGGTACCTGGGACAAACCAACCACCAAGATGTTGGCGCTACGTAGTATAATCTTTTTTCTTTAGAACTCAGAAAGTTTATGAGAGCAGCACAGCACACTATTCTTTTCTTATTACGACTCGACTCGCCTTAAAGTAAAAAAAAAAAAAAAAAAACTTTTTATTCATTTAACCTTTGAAGAGTGGATGGATGCTTCTCTTCCCGAATATAAAAAAAGGAATATTTGCAATCGGGGCAATTGATTTTTCTTGGTTCATTTCCATCAAAGAAAGACACATCCCTATCTAAAATATCCAAAAAAAAATTAACATAGATAAAAAAACTAATATTATAGGTACCACGACCGTTGGCGCTCTGCCTACTCCGTAAGGGATATAGGCCTGATTCACCTAACTATGTTGGATTTAAAACATGAAATTCAATAGTATGTATATTCAAAGAGATCCTTCTTCGGAAATAGCAACACGTTCTTTAAGTTTAATTACTAGAGTTCTGGAGCAAGACAAAAATACTATAAAAGATTAATATTAAAGCTATAATGTCTAGGATCTAGGATAAATCTAGCTGTCTAGGCATTTTAAAACAAAGATAGTAAGAATTACCTAAGAGCAGCTGTGATGTGCGATTGTGCTTGGACACTAAAAACTAGTCCCGCGCAGTCTGGGAGATTTGTCGCTGTCACCGATAAAAGGTTGGAGGACTATTTAATTTGCGGACATTCGAAGAGTTGGAACGAAGACGAAACAGTGGTTAAAATCTGGTTAAAAGTGACACCGCCCCAAGCCAATCCCCACATACTTTACCTACATATAAATAGAGTAATTTTTGGAATAACTTCATAAATTGCTGACTAATTTAATGGTATCGATTTAACATCCCTGTCATTAAGTATAAAGCAAAATGAATGTTATAAACATTGTAGTAAAGATGAATTTTGATTGAAAGTGAAATCAATTAAAATCATCGCAGATGATTCTTATATGGCGTTCCGCGTTGCAAAGGGCAGGGAAGTACAGTCAGTGATGAAACATGATCTCTACTTGAGCTCTAACTGGGACCAGACTGAATTGTCTACTTTCCAACTAGTCGAATCAGCAACTTTTAATGAAATGTCAAAAACGCTTTTTTGTATGAAAATAGTAAATTATGACGTCACATTTTAGTAAATATTGACTAATCAAATCAATAACTTATATACTTTTAATTCGATTATTATAATCTAAATGTGCATTTTTTTTTAATGATGAATGAAATCCACAATATTTTTAGCCATTAGTTTTAAGTATAAACGTTTTGAATTTTTTAAGCTACCCAGTCAAGTACCCAATTGTCTTTGTATGATGTTAAATTAAAATACAGAAATCAGTTTTGTTATAATTTCTTTTAAACAAGGTTTTTCTTAATTAAAGGAGTCATTTTAACAGTTTTATTGCACACATGAACATACAGAGGACACAAACATAAAAAACAATAGCACGAAAGGTATAGCTTAACCAGCTACGGTAGTGAGTTGGTAAGCCAGTGATATAATCCATACATCTTAAAAAGTAAGTAACTCTGTTTGTTTGTTTGTTTGTTGCTCTTTCACGTCTAAATGGCTGAACTGATTTTAATGAAATTTTGCAGGAGACGGACATAGACTTTTTTACCGCAGGGAAAATACTTCATTCCAACGGGCAACAAACAAACAGAGTTACTTACTTTTTAAGATGTATGGATTATATCACTGGCTTACCAACTCACTACCGTAGCTGGTTAAGCTATACCTTTCGTGCTATTGTTTTTTTATGTTTGTGTCCTCTGTATGTTCATGTGTGCAATAAACTGTTAAAATGACTCCTTTAATTAAGAAAAACCTTGTTTAAAAGAAAATTATAACAAAACTGATTTCTGTATTTTAATTTAACATCATACAAAGACAATTGGGTACTTGACTGGGTAGCTTAAAAAATTCAAAACGTTTATACTTAAAACTAATGGCTAAAAATATTGTGGATTTCATTCATCATTAAAAAAAAAATGCACATTTAGATTATAATAATCGAATTAAAAGTATATAAGTTATTGATTTGATTAGTCAATATTTACTAAAATGTGACGTCATAATTTACTATTTTCATACAAAAAAGCGTTTTTGACATTTCATTAAAAGTTGCTGATTCGACTAGTTGGAAAGTAGACAATTCAGTCTGGTCCCAGTTAGAGCTCAAGTAGAGATCAAGTTTCATCACTGACTGTACTTCCCTGCCCTTTGCAACGCGGAACGCCATATAAGAATCATCTGCGATGATTTTAATTGATTTCACTTTCAATCAAAATTCATCTTTACTACAATGTTTATAACATTCATTTTGCTTTATACTTAATGACAGGGATGTTAAATCGATACCATTAAATTAGTCAGCAATTTATGAAGTTATTCCAAAAATTACTCTATTTATATGTAGGTAAAGTATGTGGGGATTGGCTTGGGGCGGTGTCACTTTTAACCAGATTTTAACCACTGTTTCGTCTTCGTTCCAACTCTTCGAATGTCCGCAAATTAAATAGTCCTCCAACCTTTTATCGGTGACAGCGACCAATCTCCCAGACTGCGCGGGACTAGTTTTTAGTGTCCAAGCACAATCGCACATCACAGCTGCTCTTAGGTAATTCTTACTATCTTTGTTTTAAAATGCCTAGACAGCTAGATTTATCCTAGATCCTAGACATTATAGCTTTAATATAATCTTTTATAGATATTTTTGTCTTGCTCCAGAACTCTAGTAATTAAACTTAAAGAACGTGTTGCTATTTCCGAAGAAGGATCTCTTTGAATATACATACTATTGAATTTCATGTTTTAAATCCAACATAGTTAGGTGAATCAGGCCTATATCCCTTACGGAGTAGGCAGAGCGCCAACGGTCTGGTACCTATAATATTAGTTTTTTTATCTATGTTAATTTTTTTTGGGATATTTTAGATAGGGATGTGTCTTTCTTTGATGGAATGAACCAAGAAAAATCAATTGCCCCGATTGCAAATATTCCTTTTTTTATATTCGGGAAGAGAAGCATCCATCCACTCTTCAAAGGTTAAATGAATAAAAAGTTTTTTTTTTTTTTTTTTACTTTAAGGCGAGTCGAGTCGTAATAAGAAAAAGAATAGTGTGCTGTGCTGCTCTCATAAACTTTCTGAGTTCTAAAGAAAAAAGATTATACTACGTAGCGCCAACATCTTGGTGGTTGGTTTGTCCCAGGTACCGTAGCTATGGCCCGTATTTATAATCAGCTCTCAAGAGTGACAGCGAGTTTGAGTTCGTATCAGAAATATCATTTCAGTACAAAACGATCTGTCAAATCCATACTTAATATTGCTCTCAATCTTGAGATCGCTTTATAAATACGAGCCTATGTGACTCGCTCTCAATCTAGAGGTCTCTGAAAAATTAGAAATAAGCACAAAAAAATAGAGTTTTTAGTTTTTTTTTATTAAAAGTAGTTTTCCATGTAAAATGAGTTGAAGTCTTGTGAAGTCTATTCTAAGTTTTATAAGATGTGCCTCTGATCATCTTTGATATTATGTCGTTTATGTCTAAACTCTGATATCATAATGTACAGTGAGTGAACTGTAAAAAACTTGTTTCTGATGTAGAGCGTAGTCAAAACCTCCATGTTTATGTTATGACATTTTCAAATGACAGTTATTATTACAAGTCTTTTTGTTGAAACTTCACTTAAGGTCCTCAGGACCTGGTCCTGACACAGTTAAGGGTCTGAACCCATATTTGGTACATTTAATACCTCGTTGGTTCTATAAACGTGCATATCATAAAGTCACGGAAAGTATAACTGTAGCAAGTTTGTAATATTATTATCTTTATTGCGCTTTATTTAGTTCTTTCCGATAGTGGATTCATCCTTTAGAGTTCTGTCATATTGATATCGGTTCGTAAGGGTACAAAATCACTAAGGCCCGTATTTATAATCAGCTCTCAAGAGTGACAGCGAGTTTGAGTTCGAATCAGAAATGTCATTTCAGTACAAAACAGCCTGTCAAATCAATACTTAATATTGAGCTCAATCTTGAGATCGCTTTATAAATACGAACCTACCTAAATCTTGACAAAAATGGTCACCTGTCATCGTCTATGCTGAGAGACCAGAAAGGGGCGGCAAAAATTTTGATTAAGATTTAGTTAAGTCATGATCTCCACGAATTGATAGCATTATGTGACATCTAGCGTAAAAGTTCTCCCTTGCTGGACTGGGTGCGATTGAAAAACATAGAATGTTCTAACTGCCATTCCACGCCTGCTGTAGAAGTCAGAAAAAGTTAGGCGATGAACAACCTGTCACTATAGCAATATACAGATCTGTCTGGAATAACCCTCAAAACTTGTCAGACGTGGCGGAACTACCTTTGTTTAGGTTGTTTACGCTCTGCCTACCCCGTAGGGATAAAGGCATGGCTTTATGTACTTACTAATTAGAGTAGCGTAAAAAAATTAGTGACAATTTGCGTAAATTAAATGAGGTAAACAGCTCTACATACAACATTTTTAATAACTTTGTTTTATCAAATACTAGCTTCCTGTCAGCGCAACGGTGTCACCCGCTGCTAAATAAGGCTCGTATTTATAAAGTTTTGTACTGAAATGACATTTCTGATACGAACTTAAACTCGCTGTCACTCTTGAGTGCTGATTATCAATACGGGCCTAAGTTTTCCCGTGGGAACGATGTATTTTTCCGCGGTAGCTTATGTAGCTGTCAGCTTATGTTACTCAGGGTGAATATAGCTTTCTGATGGTGTTTTTTTTTTGAAATCGGTCCAGTAGTTTTTGAGTTTATTCGTTAAAAAAATACACACAAAAATACAAATCTTTCATCTTTATGATATTAGTCAAATATGTATTTCAAGTAGGTCAATAAAATACATAAACTATCATGACCTTCAAATCTCTGACAGTCAATCCCACTGATTAGAGAAAGTCGCTCTAGCTCCATTTACTCTTCTGTGGTCAATCCCAATCATTGTGAATTTGGAGGCACGGGAGTGTCTTTGCCAAGTCAGGTACTTTCTTTTTCATGAGATATTTTATTTTTAAACAAAATGAATCCAGAACGAAAAAAAAACATCTAGGTACTAAGCAGGAAAAAGACTAGTCTCATAAAAATATAGCATTCTTTTGGTCATCTCATAAATTTACGACAAAAATGGCGCTTCGCACTCGCTTACAGCAATAAAACAATTTTTTGCAGCAATTATCCTTCAGTCGCTGAGTTAACAATTTAAATCACGTACGTCAACGTCATCTTGGAATCCTGAACCATTTCTATAATATAAGGGCAATAAAACATGAAATTGTAAGTTTTAAACGTTATAGAATTACGCATTAATTCCTGAAGGTAAAGTAGAGTGTCGCCGGCTGAATGAATACAGTTTTCGGCAACATCTGTATTTTTGCGGCGTATTTGCGTCATATTCTGAGAGTGACATTCGCACGCTATTTCCATGCTAATTAGGCATGCGAATGTTACTCTTGTCTTCTGTATGCGATTTTTGGTTTGAGTGATTCAAAAATAGAGCTTCCATATGTACGTCTACTGATTTAGACGAGTTTCAGTCCAGCGCTCGAGTTGCTATATACTGGTTGGGGTTAATTCGGTTGCGCTTTGTGCTATCGTTACAGATTAAATGTGTCACATGTCGATTTCTACCATAAAAACAACAGAAAGGGATGGCAATAATATCAGTTGAGATTTAGGTAAGGCGTGGTTACCGAATCGATAGAACTGACGCTACAGGTTTTTTACTCCCTCTCTCTACAGTAGGTCCGGTAAAGAGAAGCAGCTGAAATTCTATGTTTTTATCATTCCGAGTCCAGCATGGAAGTACACAGAATAAATGAGCGACAAATCATCATTCAGGTGACATTTAGATCGCATAAATGTTTGTAATTTAGCGTTTTTGTAGCTCTCCACAAATGCAGATACAGATATCAGTGTCGGTGGCAAAAAGTAGGCCATATCTCGGATCATAGAGTGATATGGACGTATGAAAGAAACGATACGGTATTTTAAGGCAAATCCGTAAAAAAAGTCTAGTGTCGTTATAGGTATAATTCCCTACAACGGTCAAGTCACATGAAATGATACCTTGATGAAGACCTTAGAATTACTTTAATAAACGACTTGGCCCACCACAATGAACTTGGCTTCCATTTTCACATTTATGTCTTTGGTAGTTTAAATATACATCTTCTTATTTAAAGTAGATAAAGGTACCTACTAAAGTCAGGCGCTACAATTTTTTTAATCACCATCATCATCAGCCACATCAGTCCATTGCTGGACATAGGCCTCCCCAAAATTGGGGGGTAATGTTACCGTAATATGGCACAAACCGTTAGATTATAGTCTATTTTAGGAAATTTATAACCTAACCTAACCTACCGATAGTTTAATAACTGACGAGTAAGTTTGTAAACTAACAGTTGTTACAATTTTACGCTGACATATGTTTGCCATACTCACCACGCTTGGCAGGCGGGTTGGTGAGCGCAGTACAAGTTTACCATTCACAGGGAACGCTGCTGCTGCATTTTTTTTATTACCACATCCGACATATCTTCACTCCCTGTCACACCTAATACGTGCGAGATGATTACATTAACATAGTATTCCATCTATGTACAAGTCGTTAATTGGTATTGTTTCCGCATACCACGCCCGGTCGCGGTAATGGGTTCGATTCTCGACTGGTGACATTGGTTTTTCTTCGTTCAGCCTTTTATTTGCAGATGAATCTGTAATTAGTTCAGTAAACATACATAATTACGCCTTTATGCCTAATGGGGTAGGCAGAGCGTAAACGACCTACACAAAGGTCGTTCCGCCACGTCTGACAAATTTTGAGGGTTATTCCAGATGGATATGTCTGTATATTGCTATAGTGACAGGTTGTCAGCCCATCGCTTAAATTACAATACTGAAACCCTCATATCCCTTAGCTGATTTTTACAGCATGCCCGGGAAGAGATGCAGCTAGCACAATCTATGTTTTTCTATCACTCCCAGTCCAGCATGGAATTTACGCATTTATATAATTATAGTTAAGAATGACTACAATGTAAATAAGAAATTCATTAAAAATCAAGTGGCATTTCGTACCAATTCGTAAATATAAAATAAAATAACATAAACTTTACATAAATATTTTATTGCTCGCATCTTCAGAAACCTGCATTGAAAAAATAAATAAAAAAAAACTCGTGATTAAGTGATGCGAAAGTACAACAAACGACAATTTCAAGAATGAAAATAAAAATCTAAAATTATGTCGTTTGAGCAGGAAGTCAAGCTCAATACAAATTTTATACAATAGACCGGGAGTCAGATGTCAGAAATACAGTAATTCATTTGTATAATTTGCTTTGCAAACTTTTATTTTTATTTTTTAAGTAACTTATAAAATATACTCAATTACTTAGTACCTAAATTACATACATACCTACATATAATCACGCCTTTATCCCTAATGGGGTAGGCAGAGCAAAAACGACCTAAACATAGGTCGTTCCGCCACGTCTGACAAGTTTTGAGGGTTAATACAGATGATGATTATGTATATTGCTATAGTGACAGGTTGTCAGCCCATTGCCTAAATTACAATATACTGAAACCCTCGAATCCCTTAGCTGGTTTTTACAGCATGCCCGGGAGGAGATGCAGCTGGCACATTCTACGTTTTTCTATTGCTCCCAGTCCAGCATGGAAGTCAGAAATACAGTAATTCATTTGTATAATTTGCTTTGCAAACTTTATTTTTTATTTTTTAAGTAACTTAAAAAATATACTCAATTACTTAGTACCTAAATTGATGATTATAATTCTACTACAACGGTAACAACAAATAGTCCACTGCTGATTTTTTACATACATACATACATAAAATCACGCCTTTATCCCTAATGGGGTAGGCAGAGCAAAAACGACCGAAAGGTCATTCCGCCACGTCTGACAAGTTTTGAAGGTTATTTTAGATGGTCATGTGTATTGCTATAGTGACAGGTTGTCAGCCCATCGCCTAAATTGCAATACACTGAAACCCTCGCATCCCTTAGCTGGTTTTTACAGCATGCCCGGGAGGAGATGCAGCTGGCACATTCTACGTTTTTCTATCACTCCCAGTCCAGCATGGAAGCTGATTTTTTTATTGTAGGTAAGTAGTTAATAGGCTCAATTTTAGATGCCATTGGCTAAAATTTAAATCTACATTTACAATATTAAAATCGAAAAAAGACAGGAGATTTATACTCTATGGTTTTTCGCTTTTTCCTCAATTTTTTTATGAAAGTTACTCTCCAAATCAGTGCAGTTTTCGTCATCCGGCTCCTTGCCCATCATTCCGGTTTCATGAACATGAATCGAGCCCTCTTTGTGGGAGGTAATTACTACAGGCGCCGACAGAGGACCGCTTTATGCAGAAGTGAAATATTCCCTCCAATATAAAAGTAAAATAAATTTAAATTGAGATCCGAAAATTAAGTACCTATACCCAAAGGTTGACTGGCAGAAATGGCTACCCTAGCAATACGACCGCCTAAATTGTACTGTTTTGTGATGTTTTATTTCTTTGTAATGTCTTGTCTTATGTGCAACAATAGGAGCAATTTGACCGCTTTTCTTCCCGAGCATGCTATAAACAATACTAATCTAAAATTCGAATTTTATGGAGTCATTGATACTCTGCCTGCCCCTTGAGGAATAACAGCGTGATTTGTACATACATACATCCATATAATCACGCCTTTATCCCTAATGGGATAGGCAGAGCGTAAACAACCTAAACATAGTTCGTTCCGTCACGTCTGACAAGTTTTGAGGGTTATTCCAGATGGATCTGTATATTGCTATAGTGACAGGTTGTCAGCCCATCGCCTAAATTGCAATACACAGAAACCTTGAATCACTTAGCTGGTTTTTACAGCATGCCCGGGAGGAGATGCAGCTGGCACATTCTATGTTTTTATAACACTCCCATTACAATACTGAAACCCTCGAATCCCTTATCGCGTGATTTGTTGTGTATAAAAAAGGCCCAGTGTAGTAAATAGACGTTATTTTTCTAATGTGTTATTTTTATTTTATGTGTGTTATTTTTTTAATGTGCCAGCTGCATCTCCTCCCGTGCATGCTGTAAAAATCAGCTAAGGGAATCGAGGGTTTCAGTGTATTGCAATTTAGGCGATGGGCTGACAACCCGTCACTATGGCAATATACAAAATCATCATCTGTATTTAGCCCTCGAAACTTGTCAGACGTGGCGGAACAACCTATATTTGGGTAGTTTTTGCTCTGCCTACCCCAGTAGGGATAAAGGCGTGATTTTATGTATGTATATATTTTTCTACATGGTTCACTATTGCATAACACAGTCCCCGATATTGGATCGGTCCAGTCCATCCAACCAAAATGTTCCACTTTGGCTGGCGCAGTCGCCTTAATGCCAAGGTCACCCAAGGATGCATATCTGCGATGCGCCTTAAACCATTTTATTTTCATTAAGGCATACCTTGATCTTAAAAAGTATTTTTTTTATTATCTTAACCGACTACGGCAAAGTGGCAAGGAGAGGTTATAATATTAGCATAGATAACTATTTAGACATAGATATAGATGGGCATCAACCCGGGTATTTACCCAAAAGCAAAAGCGGGTATATACCCGGGAAGATGTCCATCTATAGTCATAGAACATAGTTTTTAGTAGTCTATTTACATAGGACATAATAATGATACAGTAAAAAACTTTTAAGTATATTATGTTAAAAAAAAATATTACATTTTCTACTGATGATACTCAACAACTTTCCCAAATCACAATCATCTCAAAAAATTTTTTTTGTTTAAGCAAAAAATAAAGAGCGTGTGTGCCGAGCACCCGTGTCAGAAGTGAAACTTCTTTGACATTTCTGACATCGTAACGGGACAAACGGGACAATCCAATATCGTCCCCGTTTGCCCGTGACGCGACCTTGAAATTTTACTCTCAACGCGCCTTAAAGAAGTTTCACTTCAAAAAGTGCTTTGGGAAAGTTGTACCAATGACTCATTCTACTCAGTAAGAAATTAACATTTTTTTTTACCTACTCTTCAGTTCGTAGCCGTAGTCGGATTTCAGATGTTTTAACTTTTTATTTTATTTCACTTTTCATTATAAGTGATAGCGTTTTGTTTATTTAAAAGACGGCATGTGGAGTTTAATTGTTTTAGGCTCGTATTTATAAAGCGATCTCAAGATTAAGAGCAGTATTAAGTACGAATTTGACAGGTCGTTTTGTACTGAAATGACATTTGTGATACGAACTCAAACTCGCTGTCACTCTTGAGCGCTGATTATAAATATGGGCCTTAATCAATCAAGTTAAGGATGTTATTTGAATGTTCAGGCGCAGTGAGTGATATTGATGTAGATTTATCATGTTATACAGGGTGACAATTTGTGTTAATATACAGGGTGGTTTGAAAATATTTTTATACATACCTTAATATGAAAATCCTTAGCTCTCTCAAAATATAAGGAAAATATCTTTTTAAATATTTTTTATTTTCACGATGAACCCTGATTGCAAAATTATTAAACGAAGGCCTCTGTTTAGATTTGTAAAACAAAACTAAAGACAGCGACTCTGACCGATGGCTTACGTGCCTTCTAAAGCACGGAATCCTTGCGAATACGAAACTGCTTTATTTAACTGAAATTGACAGGGCTTATTAATAGGTATAATGATCTCATGAAAAGTCTGATCAATGTAGTCCTATATAAATGCCTTAGGCAACAATTTATTTATTTACATGCATTCAGGTTTAAATAATTATCTGCAAACGTATTCATGTTTTTAAAATTATAATTATAATAATTTGACATTGATCTACTCAATATTAATTATTCATGGAAATACTTGTAGTAAGTACCTACTATTTATGTAGATCTAATTTACAATCATTTATAGGTGTACCCACCTATCTTTAGCATGTAAATGGAGTGATTTGATTAAGGAACATTAATTATATGCAATTTGAATTTTTAATTTTATTTTGAATTCCTGGCCTGTAGAAAAACATATATTAATTTTATTAATTTGAAGTAATTCTAGGTAGCTGCTTCTTTTTCTGAGCACAAGTACCTACTGTTCCTAACGAAAATTATGTGTGTTCAGCCGATGGACTGGCAACTCGTCACTACCAAAAGACAGTCCTATTCATTTAAATAGGTTCTTTTACGTATATTTGATACTATTAATTTATATTTTATGGATTCTACATACAAACAAAAAACAATAAAAAAAAACATAATCAATTAAGTCCTTAATTGCCCTTTATTTTTAACAATCAATTTGCTCGATTTCTCAAATTTGAATTCGAATCTAAAGTTTCAGTCACTGTTAGTGTAGTGACCAGTAAAGTCCAGGAATATGGTTCTTCTAAAGTTGCTGGTGAGTTTTTTTTACCGTATTATTAATATCATGGTTCCGTGCTTCGGAGGGCACGTTAAGCCGTCGGTCCCGGTCACTGTTTCTAACAGTGGTCGTTACTGGTCGATGTTGCTCCACGTCCGTAGACACTACCTTATAAACCCTACACGTGACCCCGGGCGGTGCTAAGAGTGCAACACAACCGGCTGCTGCACCTGTCCTCTAGACCTCGCAGTCGCAGCAAATAATGCCATACGATAAATAATAATAAATATTATGGTCGCAATAGGTATTAATTTTCCTTTTTTGACGGAATAAAATTGTACGCATTGGCTCATTGCTCTTTTCACAAATGGTGGGTCAGATTTTGATGCCTCCTTCGCACAAGGGTGAAGTTGAGGAGGTAGGTATCCTTACGTAAAAACACTGCTGATCCATAGACACCAAACAATTTTTGCCCTGTTTCCATCAAGGAGGTTTTAAAGATAGTCCGCAATATCGATGGGGCAAACGAACTCGACCACATTAAAATTGTTTGTTTCTAGGTGCTGGCTTTAGTTGCAGTGGCAGCAGCAGACCCCAGCACAACCTTCGATTTGAACAGCGAGTTCAACTACGCAAATGTGAGACATTTTTAACAAGACTTATCTTTTACATTTTTTTTAACAAGACTTATCTTTTACATTTTATCTGTGTATATAGGTATACTCGTATGTATATTATATTATTAACCGAGGCATGGCAGGTAATTTTTTATCTTTTTATGTAGAAGATTTACAAATATTACTCTTCGCAGATCAAAGATGATGTTTATGAGCAGCCAGTTGAATTTATGAATCCAACTCCTAAGAAAAGTGCTCATATGAAGGTAACAGCTCATTTATTTTTGCGATCGGTTTCCTCCAATAGGTCGGAAGTGACTGAGATAGTCGATGATGGAGTTTGACTGCCTCCATGGTCTAGTGGTCTGAGCCACTGGATCCCTATGACGTCCTGGGTTCGATTCCCAGAGGGGAACACAAAGTTGATATTTGACAATTTATAGCTTTGTGAGATTTTCTCCATTTTGGTTAGGACAATACAGGCTGAATCACCTGATTGTATGGAAGAAAAAAGATTCCGTGCTTCGGAGGGCACGTCAAGCCGTCGATCCCGGTCGCTGTCTGTGATAGTGGTTGTTGCACAAACCATATCAGAGGTCTATTTAGCTATGCTATTGGGCGATTTAAAAACTCTAACACCAGAGCAGGGTCCATCGAGTCGATCGAATCGAAACACACTCGATAAGAGAGAGAGAGAATGAAACTGAACGATCATTCAGCCAATACCAATCATTAAACTTGCATTTCTCCAACTCAGGATGAGTCAGCAGCCCCTGAGCAGCAGCAACCGACCCAGGACTCCTGGGCTCCCTTCGACTTCAGCAAGTTCGATGCTTACGTCAGCAGCTACCCGGAGGATGACGCCAGGGATCACAACCGACTGAAGAGAAGAGCCAAGGTATAACAGTTTTATAGCATCTTAGCTTTCCGCCCGCGGTTTAACCGACGCTAAATGGGTTTTTCCGTAAGAAAAATGTAGCGTGTGTCCGTCTCTAGGTTACTATCTATCATCATGTCAAATTTCATCAAAATCCTTTCAGCCATTTATGAGTGACAGAGCAGCTATTAACAGACAAACAGAGTTAATTTTGCATTTATTACATTAGTATGGAAATGTGGATTTCCATGCAGGATTAGTAAAGATGAATTTCATTGAACTACCAGCTGCTTCTCTTCCTAATGCACTGTAAAGCTATCATGGGATTTCAGTTTCATACATCACATTGCAATTTGTCGCAACGCAGCTACCGTTTTATTAAGGGTCTATGTGCTCGCGGCAACTGTCCCTTTCAAACCAATGACAGAATGCGCGCTCTGTCCTTTTCTAGCATGGGGCTGTTTCAAGCCGATTTCATATATTTTTGCATATATCTCAATGTATACAAAAAGTATTGAAAAACAGAGTTGATTATGATGTTCTTCATAATTATACGGTGATTTCGATATAACATTTGCTGTTTCTAAGCTCATAGAAATGTCACAGTTGTTCAAATTCGGCATTGAGACGCCAGTTTTTCATGATATTTCTGATGATTTCCTGGTGTAATCATAGTATTTTTAGATTATATCTATGAATCTAGTTGTTCTCCACATTTTAGAGAAGCTAACCATATATAGATTTATTGAAAATTCAACTATTAACTATACTAACAAAGTCAAATGCCGGACCGTGTTTAGCCCGATTTAGAGTACTTCCCTCCTTAACATCCTGATTAATATTTAGCAGTTGTGTTTTAAACACAATCGTCCGATGATTCTTTATCTACGAGTATTTCTCGAGTATCTATATAGAGGGTTCATCTGATCGGGAAGGATTCCTGGTCTTTTTAATGAGAACCGAAGAACATTTTTAATGAGAAACGAAGTATTGCCGTAAAAATATTAGGCCCAAAGACAATACGGCAATACTTCGTTTCTCATTAAAAATGTTCCGTGTTTTCGAAAATAAATATTAATAGTACGGCTGTTAGCCGAAAAAGCTTGCACTCTCGCGTGATGGGATGAATGGGTCTCAGACTAGTTGTACACATCCTAAGATAACTTTTGAGATATGTTGCCCTGGTGGGTACACTCTATGAGTCTGCAGGCAGGGTCGGTTAGGTTACTATAGGAGCAATTACAGTATTTTAATGATATAGGAGTGGTGCTCGAACAAAGTTTGGAGCACACCCTGGTCAGATTCACATCGTGGTGAAAAAAATCCAAAATGGCGGAAAACAAGATGGCCGCCATACAAAATAAAAAGTCAGATATCTCCTAAACGATGAGAGATAGATGGAGAGTGCTCGAATAAATGTTATAGGAAATGATAGTGGCTAACTTTTAGTGATCACGAAAATTCAAGATGACGGATCCAAAATGGCGCCTTATAAAAAAAATGCTCCGATCAGGCTGCAATTTGGTTGTTGAGAGTTTATTGAAGTACTTATTCGATATTTATAGTTTGTTTTTCAAATCCACCGTTTTCCAAGATGGCTGCCATACAAGGGTTTTTTGTATCAAGAACTTTGATCAGGTCTGGCGTGGAAACAGTTGCTCGTAGTGGGAGTGAATAGTACTATTCTGTATTTGAATGTGTTGTATTATTATTTCTGTGGTCCTCTCCCCCAATACGAGGAACTGTTTATGCGCCAGAATCGATTAAAGTTTCTTTAAATACAACGGTTTTTGTATGGGGAACTTTGATTTGCTCTGGTGCGAGAATATTATGTAGGAGTTAGGCAGGTGGATACTAATTTTTTTTTGGCTTGTAGAGCTTTACTTATTTACGATTTTAGCCCCTTACGAGCAAATATTCTTGCGCCAGAGCTGATCAAAGTTCCCCATACAAAAACCGTTGTATTTAAAGAAACTTTAATCGATTCTGTCACGTAAACAGTTCCTCGTAGGGGGGGGAGAGGACCACAGAAATAATAATACTACACATTCAAATACAGAATTGTACTATTCACTCCCACAACGAGCAACTGTTTCCACGCCAGACCTGATCAAAGTTCTTCATACAAAATACCCTTGTATGGCAGCCATCTTGGAAAACTGTGGATTTGAAAAACGAACTATAAATATCAAATTATTATTTCAATGACCTCTGACCAGCCAAATTGCAGCCTGATCGGAGCATTTTTTTTATCAGGCGCCATTTTGGATCCGCCATCTTGGATTTTCGTGATCACCGAAAGTTACCCACTATTATTCCCTATAACATTTATTCGAGCACTTTCCATCTATCTCTAATTGTTTCGGAGATATTCAACTTTTTATTTTGTATGGCGGCCATCTTGTTTTCCGCCATTTTGGATTTTTTTCACCTGGATGTGAATCTGACCAGGGTGTGCTCCAAACTTTGTTTGAGCACCACTCCTATATCATTAAAATACTGTAATTGCTCCTATAGTAACCTAACCGACCCTGCCTGCAGACCCATAGAGTGTATCCACCAGGGCAACATATCTCAAAAGTTACCTTAGGACGTGTACAACTAGTCTGAGACCAATTCAACCCATCACGCGAAAGTGCAAGCTTTGTCCTGATTTTGATCCTTAACAGCCGTACTATAAGCATATTTAGAGTGAACTGGTGAATTATAAATAAATTGAAGGATTTTTTGATGTCAAGACAATTTTGCTGCTCTTTTTCGAAGCATCTCCAAGTAATTGTCAATAATAAACATCCTAGAACAGGATAGCACCAGAATGAGAGAATGAGGGCATGAAAGAGAAGAACATAGAAGAAACTGATCAAGCGACTGATACCTGGTCTTTTCCCAGGGCAACATGGAGGAAACGCGCCGCTTCAACACCCTGTCTGGTCCCAAGATCAGAGAAAGACCTCACCACTACGTCTACCCAGAACCCGTAAAAGACCGAGTCCTAGAATTCACCACCAGCACGAAAAGACCAGGTATCAGTCGCTTGATCAGTTTCTTCTATGTTCTTCTCTTTCATGCCCTCATTCTCTCATTCTGGTGCTATCCTGTTCTAGGATGTTTATTATTGACAATTACTTGGAGATGCTTCGAAAAGAGCAGCAAAATTGTCTTGACATCAAAAAATCCTTCAATTTATTTATAATTCACCAGTTCACTCTAAATATGCTTATAGTACGGCTGTTAAGGATCAAAATCAGGACAAAGCTTGCACTTTCGCGTGATGGGTTGAATTGGTCTCAGACTAGTTGTACACGTCCTAAGGTAACTTTTGAGATATGTTGCCCTGGTGGATACACTCTATGGGTCTGCAGGCAGGGTCGGTTAGGTTACTATAGGAGCAATTACAGTATTTTAATGATATAGGAGTGGTGCTCAAACAAAGTTTGGAGCACACCCTGGTCAGATTCACATCCAGGTGAAAAAAATCCAAAATGGCGGAAAACAAGATGGCCGCCATACAAAATAAAAAGTTGAATATCTCCGAAACAATTAGAGATAGATGGAAAGTGCTCGAATAAATGTTATAGGGAATAATAGTGGGTAACTTTCGGTGATCACGAAAATCCAAGATGGCGGATCCAAAATGGCGCCTGATAAAAAAAATGCTCCGATCAGGCTGCAATTTGGCTGGTCAGAGGTCATTGAAATAATAATTTGATATTTATAGTTCGTTTTTCAAATCCACAGTTTTCCAAGATGGCTGCCATACAAGGGTATTTTGTATGAAGAACTTTGATCAGGTCTGGCGTGGAAACAGTTGCTCGTTGTGGGAGTGAATAGTACAATTCTGTATTTGAATGTGTAGTATTATTATTTCTGTGGTCCTCTCCCCCCCCTACGAGGAACTGTTTACGTGACAGAATCGATTAAAGTTTCTTTAAATACAACGGTTTTTGTATGGGGAACTTTGATCAGCTCTGGCGCAAGAATATTTGCTCGTAAGGGGCTAAAATCGTAAAATAAGTAAAGCTCTACAAGCCAAAAAAAAATTAGTATCCACCTGCCTAACTCCTACATAATATTCTCGCACCAGAGCAAATCAAAGTTCCCCATACAAAAACCGTTGTATTTAAAGAAACTTTAATCGATTCTGGCGCATAAACAGTTCCTCGTATTGGGGGAGAGGACCACAGAAATAATAATACAACACATTCAAATACAGAATAGTACTATTCACTCCCACTACGAGCAACTGTTTCCACGCCAGACCTGATCAAAGTTCTTGATACAAAAAACCCTTGTATGGCAGCCATCTTGGAAAACGGTGGATTTGAAAAACAAACTATAAATATCGAATAAGTACTTCAATAAACTCTCAACAACCAAATTGCAGCCTGATCGGAGCATTTTTTTTATAAGGCGCCATTTTGGATCCGTCATCTTGAATTTTCGTGATCACTAAAAGTTAGCCACTATCATTTCCTATAACATTTATTCGAGCACTCTCCATCTATCTCTCATCGTTTAGGAGATATCTGACTTTTTATTTTGTATGGCGGCCATCTTGTTTTCCGCCATTTTGGATTTTTTCACCACGATGTGAATCTGACCAGGGTGTGCTCCAAACTTTGTTCGAGCACCACTCCTATATCATTAAAATACTGTAATTGCTCCTATAGTAACCTAACCGACCCTGCCTGCAGACTCATAGAGTGTACCCACCAGGGCAACATATCTCAAAAGTTATCTTAGGATGTGTACAACTAGTCTGAGACCCATTCATCCCATCACGCGAGAGTGCAAGCTTTTTCGGCTAACAGCCGTACTATTAATATTTATTTTCGAAAACACGGAACATTTTTAATGAGAAACGAAGTATTGCCGTATTGTCTTTGGGCCTAATATTTTTACGGCAATACTTCGTTTCTCATTAAAAATGTTCTTCGGTTCTCATTAAAAAGACCAGGAATCCTTCCCGATCAGATGAACCCTCTATATAGATACTCGAGAAATACTCGTAGATAAAGAATCATCGGACGATTGTGTTTAAAACACAACTGCTAAATATTAATCAGGATGTTAAGGAGGGAAGTACTCTAAATCGGGCTAAACACGGTCCGGCATTTGACTTTGTTAGTATAGTTAATAGTTGAATTTTCAATAAATCTATATATGGTTAGCTTCTCTAAAATGTGGAGAACAACTAGATTCATAGATATAATCTAAAAATACTATGATTACACCAGGAAATCATCAGAAATATCATGAAAAACTGGCGTCTCAATGCCGAATTTGAACAACTGTGACATTTCTATGAGCTTAGAAACAGCAAATGTTATATCGAAATCACCGTATAATTATGAAGAACATCATAATCAACTCTGTTTTTCAATACTTTTTGTATACATTGAGATATATGCAAAAATATATGAAATCGGCTTGAAACAGCCCCATGCTAGAAAAGGACAGAGCGCGCATTCTGTCATTGGTTTGAAAGGGACAGTTGCCGCGAGCACATAGACCCTTAATAAAACGGTAGCTGCGTTGCGACAAATTGCAATGTGATGTATGAAACTGAAATCCCATGATAGCTTTACAGTGCATTAGGAAGAGAAGCAGCTGGTAGTTCAATGAAATTCATCTTTACTAATCCTGCATGGAAATCCACATTTCCATACTAATGTAATAAATGCAAAATTAACTCTGTTTGTCTGTTAATAGCTGCTCTGTCACTCATAAATGGCTGAAAGGATTTTGATGAAATTTGACATGATGATAGATAGTAACCTAGAGACGGACACACGCTACATTTTTCTTACGGAAAAACCCATTTAGCGTCGGTTAAACCGCGGGCGGAAAGCTAAGATGCTATAAAACTGTTATACCTTGGCTCTTCTCTTCAGTCGGTTGTGATCCCTGGCGTCATCCTCCGGGTAGCTGCTGACGTAAGCATCGAACTTGCTGAAGTCGAAGGGAGCCCAGGAGTCCTGGGTCGGTTGCTGCTGCTCAGGGGCTGCTGACTCATCCTGAGTTGGAGAAATGCAAGTTTAATGATTGGTATTGCTGAATGATCGTTCAGTTTCATTCTCTCTCTCTCTTATCGAGTGTGTTTCGATTCGATCGACTCGATGGACCCTGCTCTGGTGTTAGAGTTTTTAAATCGCCCAATAGCATAGCTAAATAGACCTCTGATATGGTTTGTGCAACAACCACTATCACAGACAGCGACCGGGATCGACGGCTTGACGTGCCCTCCGAAGCACGGAATCTTTTTTCTTCCATACAATCAGGTGATTCAGCCTGTATTGTCCTAACCAAAATGGAGAAAATCTCACAAAGCTATAAATTGTCAAAATATCAACTTTGTGTTCCCCTCTGGGAATCGAACCCAGGACGTCATAGGGATCCAGTGGCTCAGACCACTAGACCATGGAGGCAGTCAAACTCCATCATCGACTATCTCAGTCACTTCCGACCTATTGGAGGAAACCGATCGCAAAAATAAATG
This sequence comes from Scrobipalpa atriplicella, assembly GCA_029255725.1. NCBI lineage: Eukaryota > Metazoa > Arthropoda > Insecta > Lepidoptera > Gelechiidae > Scrobipalpa > Scrobipalpa atriplicella. Next base: position 243 of record JARACY010005430.1, on the reverse strand, counting down.
AGCTGTTACCTTCATATGAGCACTTTTCTTAGGAGTTGGATTCATAAATTCAACTGGCTGCTCATAAACATCATCTTTGATCTGCGAAGAGTAATATTTGTAAATCTTCTACATAAAAAGATAAAAAATTACCTGCCATGCCTCGGTTAATAATATAATATACATACGAGTATACCTATATACACAGATAAAATGTAAAAGATAAGTCTTGTTAAAAAAAATGTAAAAGATAAGTCTTGTTAA
>JARACY010005429.1:0-21897 GCA_029255725.1 Scrobipalpa atriplicella | reverse complement strand
AGCGATTTGTATCATGGCTAACTATCTTTTTAGTATTGGTCTGGTATAAGCCGTCATACACCACAAACATTAATCAATGTTTCGACGGAAAATAATCTTCATGTTCTAAAAAATCAGATGGTTCAGTTTTGAGCCCACTATTTCTAAATTCTGGCAAAGATAGACACTAGAAGAAGGTGATGATGAAGCAATTTTCTAATAGAGTAGATCGTCAATGCCCATTTCTCTGTTGTGGCAAATTTCAATAATAATGATTTATTACTTCTCTCTGTCCAGCAATGATATAAATATGCTATTTCTTCCGACTTATATTGCTAAGGTAAACGGTACACCTCTATTAAAATCCATAACACGTGTTCGTCCTTTCGTTACAAGTAGCGACCTGTTCAGTCCCTTTCTTGTGATGCCTCTGTCATTGTGTTTTGTCATATGACACTCACCACATAGATAAGGTTCCACGTAGAATAGAAGTGACTTGTTTGTACACGAAATACAGACAAGTTTGAACATGTTTTGCATGATTATTTTTCATACATTTTACTACCTAATAAAAATTTAGTAAAAATGTTAGGTAGGTACCTACTGCCTTATGAAATTAGTAAATTATTTTATTTGGATTCATAAAGTTAATTGAGAAATTTCCTGTAATTATATTTTGCTTTGGGCTAACTACAACGGAACATAATGAAAAGTCAATTGTTTCATGTCCAGGATCGAAACAAAGTGCAAATGCGTGAATAAATTTCATCACTACTACCTATCAGCTCTTCTACGAAATGATTTAGCTTTATTTCAACATCTCCATAAATACAACCATCTATCAATCAACAGACTCTTAGACTATAATTTCTTTCATTGATTTAACCTACGTGATAATTCAGATTATTTACTTACTCACATTAACAGATATCTTTTATACGTTAGTTTATGGTCCTCATAAAGATATTAGAGACTTCTGGCGGCAAGTTCGAGGTCATATTTTAATTTTAAGACAGTAAATCAGTCAGATGAGTACAATTTTAATGGGGTATTAATGTTCTGTTGGATTTATTAATGTCAGGTCAGAAGCCAGAGCTTAAAGCTGTAATTAAATGGATTTACGGATGCTGTTTATACAGTTTTGATTTTAAATTGTGTTTAGCTATCTAATGTACCTAGTCCTTAGAAAACAAAGCCAAAAGTCGATCATTTTTAAATTGTAAGACCATATATCTTATCAAAGGTTAAAATGAAATTTAAACTGCTAACTTACCTGAAACAAACAATTTATACCATTAAATATCAAGGTAAACATATTTCTACGATCATATAGATACTTTGTAAATAATAGACGTCGTTATTAGATAAGAAACAAAAATTTTGTCGGACTATCTTTGACATGCCAATTGTTTAAACGACTTATTGACTTTTCTCGGTAACTGTCAATTAATAAGTTTACTAAAACCTCTTGCGGACTAGGTACATTAGATAGCTAAACACAATTTAAAATCAAAACTGTATAAACAGCATCCGTAAATCCATTTAATTACAGCTTTAAGCTCTGGCTTCTGACCTGACATTAATAAATCCAACAGAACATTAATACCCCATTAAAATTGTACTCATCTGACTGATTTACTGTCTTAAAATTAAAATATGACCTCGAACTTGCCGCCAGAAGTCTCTAATATCTTTATGAGGACCATAAACTAACGTATAAAAGATATCTGTTAATGTGAGTAAGTAAATAATCTGAATTATCACGTAGGTTAAATCAATGAAAGAAATTATAGTCTAAGAGTCTGTTGATTGATAGATGGTTGTATTTATGGAGATGTTGAAATAAAGCTAAATCATTTCGTAGAAGAGCTGATAGGTAGTAGTGATGAAATTTATTCACGCATTTGCACTTTGTTTCGATCCTGGACATGAAACAATTGACTTTTCATTATGTTCCGTTGTAGTTAGCCCAAAGCAAAATATAATTACAGGAAATTTCTCAATTAACTTTATGAATCCAAATAAAATAATTTACTAATTTCATAAGGCAGTAGGTACCTACCTAACATTTTTACTAAATTTTTATTAGGTAGTAAAATGTATGAAAAATAATCATGCAAAACATGTTCAAACTTGTCTGTATTTCGTGTACAAACAAGTCACTTCTATTCTACGTGGAACCTTATCTATGTGGTGAGTGTCATATGACAAAACACAATGACAGAGGCATCACAAGAAAGGGACTGAACAGGTCGCTACTTGTAACGAAAGGACGAACACGTGTTATGGATTTTAATAGAGGTGTACCGTTTACCTTAGCAATATAAGTCGGAAGAAATAGCATATTTATATCATTGCTGGACAGAGAGAAGTAATAAATCATTATTATTGAAATTTGCCACAACAGAGAAATGGGCATTGACGATCTACTCTATTAGAAAATTGCTTCATCATCACCTTCTTCTAGTGTCTATCTTTGCCAGAATTTAGAAATAGTGGGCTCAAAACTGAACCATCTGATTTTTTAGAACATGAAGATTATTTTCCGTCGAAACATTGATTAATGTTTGTGGTGTATGACGGCTTATACCAGACCAATACTAAAAAGATAGTTAGCCATGATACAAATCGCTGAATCACTAATTTTATTACTGCAAAGCGCGAATCCTTGTCAGCTGCAAAATAAAACGAATAAGCGTTTTATGCATCTGTTGCAGACACTTTTTAAAATCCGCCTTTAGATTATAACGCTAGTTATACAAGAAAATTACTACGGATGTTAATACGATCTACGCCCAATTTATATTATTAAAAAAATGCTCTACACATTTTAGTTTCATGTGACTTTTCGATATTTTTACTCAATCGTCTCAAAAACATCCCCTTCGTGTTTTATTTCATAAAATCTAAAGTGATAACATGGTTATTATAACATGTAACTAGTTAAGGAGTGCCTTTGCACTAGCCGGTATTAGGATTATGCTACGGACATTTTCTATGTGTTAAAGAATTAGCTAAGTTATTTCAAACATGCCTGATTTTATACTATATCTGCTGATGGATGCAGCAGCCAGTCTACTTGGCGCCGCGGATTCAGGCCGCAGAGAACTGCAAATGTGTCACGATAAAAGTATAAAGCGTGCGAAAACTGTGTCACAGAGTATCTTTATACTTTGTGTATAAAATGTACCTACTTAAAATTAGCTAGGTTAGCTTCAATATGCCCGATTCTCCACTATATCAGCGACACGTGTATTTCCATCGCAGTGGCTGCAGCAGCCAGTCTACTTGGCGCCGCGGATCCAGGCCGCAGGGAACTGCAAATGTGTCACGATAAAAGTATAAAGCGTGCGCAAACTGTGTCACTGGTGCCGATTCGACGGAAACACAATTTAACTAAAATAAAACTACCTATATCTGTAATTTTGTGCCATGAGAGAACAGAAGGGGACAGCAATACCGACGAACCAATTGTAATTCAAAGTCAAAGTCAAATCAAAAATCTATGGATAATAATAAGTAGTGGAAAATGGTATCGACTAAAATCCTTTGCAATTTTAGAACAAATTGTACCTGACAGTATCAAATTGAGTTCGCCTATAGTGCCGTCCCTTTCTGTTCTCTCTTTACAGAAAATTACAGGTATGGTTTTATTTAAGTTAAGTGTATTTGTTTTAGAATCGGCACCACCAGTGTCATTGCACTTACCGATACGATACTGGGAATTATTGTGCACAGTTTTGCTATTGGAATGCGTGAAGATAAAATGTGGTAGCGAGTATTATTTTTAAAGCTGTAAGAATTGTTCTTGTTGAAAGCTTTTACTAAACTATGAATTGGAGTAAACTAAGGAATTACAGAATCATCGGTTTGTCAACGCACTTAGCAAATAATGTGTTTAAGTAGGTACTTACCTGTCTAAACATAAAAATACGTGTGAAATAAGTAGAATAATCAACTTCATTCATATTTAATATACGATACTATCATCATCACAACAACACATTACAAGTAATTACCCTCATTTCATCCGCATCTCACACTATCAGGCGAACTTCCGGTGACCTTTGACCTCTCGCTGTGATAGCTTATCAAACATTGTAATGGTATGGGGGCAGTAATAGCCGCGTAGAGAAAATGGCTTATTGTTTACCCATGACCATGAGTCACAAGTAAGGAATGCACGTAGAGTCAGTAACCAGGTAATAATTAAGCTTAGGTGTGTTTATTATACCTACAGAGAGATTTTTCATTCACGAATGAAATTTTAAGGGTTTGAAACTGAACATCTTTCCCCGGGGAACATAATTAATAATTATGTCGAAATATGGAAAAATGTTAGGCCATCCCATATAAATGGTGTCAGTGGCTCGATTCATTTTGTATGGATGGGCCCATTCTGGAATTCTTGGGGAAAGTTGTCCCGGCATTGTGTAGAAATTTTCTATGAAAGATAATTAGCTCATAAGAGACAAAATGAAATAGAATTGTTTCAATAGGTACCTATAGTTTTACGTTACATACATACCTACATACGTACAAACAAATGTAAAATCTCTACGAAAACCAAGACCCAAGAGTGCCATTGGACGGACGAAGACCTCTGAACAAATTTCGTAAATCTTTTCGTTCTAGTTTCTCAACCTCGTTCGCTGTTTTTCCACATTTCAGTTTCTTGACCTTTGACACTTTAAGGACTTCTTAAATACATATCTTACGTACCAAAAATAGTCACCTTAGAAGTATTGAAAGGCGTGGGAGAATTATCTATTACGAAGAGAGCGTGGGCTGTTCTTAATATAGACCTACTTTGACTTTTATTTTCTTCAATTAGATAACCGTAAATAGGGTAATTTGTGACATTCCAGGTTGTAAGAACGGCTCGAGGATTTTCATAATAATTCTTGGTTTGTTTTCAGGGTTACATAAATAATAATTACTTAGGAATACATAATGACGGTTGCCTAGTAGAAAACTTATGAAACCTATTTCCCATCTTGTAATAAGAAAAGTACTTCGTAAACACTTTGATTGTCTTCGGGCCACTCTACACATCAGACAACAGCGGTAAATGAAATTACCTACAATTTTCACCATTACTGCGTAACCTTTTGACACATCCAACATTTCTTTATTAGAGCCGACGTTTCAATTACATTTCCCATAAAAGTTGTGAGTTGCCTTGAAAATAAAGCTATTACCTTCTTACTAAAACATTCTCAGTTCTCACAGTATGTAGGTAGGCATAATAAGTAACACGGCCAAGTACGAAAGGTCATGCGTTGATAACGACTGTGGAGAATTGAGATGTGTTCCGTAATGGTCGGTTTATAGCCGTCGCGGGTCAAGTTTGGGCTAAATGTGTTTATGAGTGAGCTGGTGAGTTACTGTATGGCTGGTCGGAAACTTGGCGAATTATTTAAGAGTTCAGGCAATAGCGTCGTTGTTATTAACTGCTTCTCCAGTTGCTTGCCAAATTTCGACAAAAATTTCGTAACGCGCCTTACCATTTGATATTTCTGTCTTTCCATGCTGTGAAATCTCTTTAGAGTTATCTTCTGACTAGCGTTTTCCCGGCCTAATGCTGGGGTCTGCTTTCCGAAATGTGAAATCTCTTTAGAGTACAAATCAAAATATTGTTGGGCCAGTCTAATTAAATACTAAATAGTATAACTAATAAAATAAATAATGTATATAAACACTGACTGATTCTTTATCGGAAAAAAAATACAGTTTACTGACTCATCTCCTTATCACATGCTTCACACTTTACGGAGAATCGCGAATAAAAAAAACTAATAAATATGACTATTATTAAGCAGCTATGTCCTGTAATACATGGTCTCTACATCCTTACTTATAGATAATTGTATGGCATCTAGTCTGGAATTTATGGTTTTTCTCACGGTGAGATGCTATTACGTAAATTGTAAAATTGTCCTTATTGCAGTCATCACTGGGTTTTAAATAATCACTTTCTATTCTCAGTCATCGCAAATAAAAATATGCAGGAAAAGTGTATGTTTAATTCGGGTAAATAGATAGGTACCTACCTACACCTAGTTTAATTTCTTATTTTCACAGCTCAATCTAACATAAAAGATTAGAATCAAGCCTAATCGTTGACAAAGTGCAAAACGATGTATTATTAATCGTGAAGGATGACACAACAGTGTTATTTGTATTGTGACAAACTGACACGTAATTCCCAAAAACTTGAAACAATAGTCGTTATTCGCACGACAAATTCTACCAAAAACAGAAAAAAACGCGGTGGAATCTTGACATGCACGCACAAGCCAACAATGTCAAGGTTGTGGGTCAGATCCAAGTAGGATTCGGCAGCCAGTCACGCCCAAAACTTACATAATAGTCACGCCTGCTGTATCCCTTGCGGGGTATAGGTATGGGTAGACAACGACCTAAACAAAGTATGTTTTCACCACATCCAACAAGTTATGACAGAACAAACCGGTGTATGCTATCGCCTAAAATGTAAAACTCTCGTACTTTTACAAAATATTCGGGAAGAAAAGCAGCTAAAACATACTTTATGTTTTTAAAGCTCCTAGTCCAGCATGGACGACACACATGAAAAAGTCTAATAGAAACAAAAAAACGCACAAGCCAACAATGTCAAGGTTGTGGGTCAGATCCAAGTAGGATTCGGTAACAACCAGTCACGCACGGAATTTACCTACTATGCTAATACGTAATAGATGAAGTGTCGACCAAGATTAACTTTGCGTGTACGGTTTGTAAATGATTGTTTTTTGGTAGCCAACGATTAAATTGAAACAAAAGAAAAAATTATTTTGACAATGAGAGAAGTATATATTTTAAAAGTAAAATGAGTATACCCGCTTAAGTTGCTCTAAATAGGTAGGTACTAGACTAGCTAGCGCTTTTCTTATTCTGTTATTTATTTCTGAAAAGCTTTTTAGTTTGGCCGTTATACAGACAAGCATACAATGTTTTAATATCGGGTTTATTTTAAGCATCTAATTTAATATTCATCGACGTGTTATTATAAATTTCGTGTAACAAGTAGAGTTTTTTATAAACGGGTTTACACTGCCAGACGACAGAAAAGTGATTAAAGTTGTTTTGACTGATCGCTAACACCTGAGAATTAATGGAACTGTATTAGACAAAACACCGTATAATTTATCATAATAAGTTATTGCAAATTAGAATAATATACACTTCTCGCTATAGTCGACTGGTTAGAGCCTTGGGATTTCGATCCGGAAATTATGGATTTAATCCCCAAAGGTACCATATACCTATATTTTATAGTAGTAACTTGAAGTGGACTGATCGTTTGATAGATCACCTATTTAAAATTGAGGAATTTAAAACCATCCACTCAAAACCTTTCTAAAGCAAATGATTACCTATATACGTTAATTTGTGGATGTCACAGTGCAAGTTTAACAAAATTTCCTTGATTAACATAAATCTTTTTTTTTGTTATTGTCTAACCAACAACCTATATAGATAGGTACTATAATTATAGAGTATTCCTGCATGTCGCTTGACACAAATACATTTCTTATTGTGGTAAGAATCACAGGTCATGGTCAGTAATCTATCATCAGAGCTCTATATCATTATGATTCTATGAATATTCTAGTAACTCATACATATATTATTTATTTCTTTTAAGTATGGAAATTACCTTTTTTTGTTTGTCCTTCACCTTGGTACTTTTCTAATGTTCAGCAAGTTCGATAGACAAAAAATCTACTTAATTTTGATGTATCTAATCTGACTAAAATAAAGTTATTAATTTTCAGGCACTATAGAGTATCATTATTCTAGTTAATGCTATAGGCCAATTCGTAGCTAACAATAATTTTATATGTTTAATCTAAATACCTACTCTTCTCCATCCCCTTAAAAACCATAAAGACACATTTTTATTGTCGTTTTTGACCTGGTCTCGTAAGAAAATATAAGTATCTGTTTTGTAATCTGGGGCAGCAAAGCATAACTTCGCTTCCAACAAATCCGTTAGGTCAGTTATGTTTGTTTATTCAGACGATTGCCAAGTATGGTAAGTAACCCTCACTAACCCTGTTAGTTTGAGATCACCGAATGACCTCTGACTTGGTTCATGATTTCTATCTCAGCTTGACTTCTCAGATTGACGTGCTTTCAGATGAACTCTACCGGGATATTACATATCTCTGGTCCTTTAATAGATCAGACGACAGGGTAGTATTATTGCTTCATTAAACTACATGAGAAAAGAATGATATGTAACTCAATCGAAATTTCGGGATAAAGTTCTTACTTAATACCTATATAAAACAATTCGTGTTCAGATCAGACCCAATACGATAAGATAATACCTGCTTAACTACGTATATAATGTGTAAAAATATTTATCCATATTTAGTTGTTCGATTTCACAAAAGTATGTTTTTAACGGGATTCTCACGTCTGCTGCTGCCTGTATTATAATTATTTCATACATCTCTATTCTCCTGATCGCCTTAAGTCCTTTTGTGCTTAATCTATGGTTGATTGGATTGTATTGAGCTTACTGAAATCCCCTGCTTAGCAGTGCAGTTGCTTCAATTAGTCAGCTTCTGTTACGATCAAAGAATGGCTTAGGATGCTTGTAAGGTAAGGTATAGATTAAATATGTCGGCTATAGGGCTGAATAACTTCTGCAATAAATAAATGGGATGAGCCTTTTGTAAAAAGTAATTTACAAGTATAAATTACCATCGTAAAATCTTGTTCGATACTTGTTAGGAAGTTAAATATTGTCCCTCGAGTACACCGTTGAGGTTTTTTTTTTAAAATTGGGTGGCTAGAATTCAATACACGATATTTTTCCGATTTCGGCACGATTTCCCGGAACTGTTAATGGAAAAACTTTCGTGTAGGAAAGTTGGTGATACAGATTGCGATAAAAAAACTTTTATACCTCGGATATTTGTTTGGTATTATACTCGTTAAGAAGTAGATATTTACTGCGGCTTGTCTAGGTAATCATAAACAATAAAAATATCATAAATACAATAGCCATACAAAAGGTGAAACATATATTTAAAAAAAATTACATGTCGCGATTAAACGAATTCAGGTTCTATTTTATTACTTCAAATGCAACATTGTGCTTATAACTAGGTGGTAAGTATACGCACAAAAATATGTGTGTATTCACAATCAATATTATATACGTGCTTTTATTATTATTTACCTCATACCAAACCACATTTCTTGAGTAGTTGAACTTTACTACATTCGAGCACCTCGGATACGGATCTTATCCGTTGCATAACTAAAGACCAGACATCAGACGGCCTTCTGAAGGCCGGACGAGGTTTATTTAAATGCCATAGAGTCACGCCTGTATCTCTCATAGTGTAGGCAGAGTGCCAGTGACCTTATACTTAATAGGGCGTTTTAGACACATTTAAGAAGTCATTTTAGAAAGAACGAAAATGCCTGCTAGCATTAGCTATTCTAGGGCCTTTGTGCACTATCCATATTTAATTCGTATAAACACCGAAACCTTTGTCCCTCTACTTATTTCTACAGTATGCTCGGGAACATTCTGTTTTTTATCCCTCAGTCTAGCATGGAAGTAATTACATAACTAAAGAGGCCGGCGTGAAACGACCTTCCAAAGGCCAGACGAAGTTTATTTAAATACCACTCTGCAAATATTGTTCAGGAAGCTGACAAGTGGGTTATTATTGTAAACATGTAAACAGTAGGCATTATGATCATATCTAGAGGTAGGTACGCCTAAGTGTACATATTAACTAGGTACGTAATTATGACTGGTACATAATAAAGGTTGGTCCATAATAACAACGGTTCGGCTCATTCATGGAAAAATGGATTGAACCTTCTATAAAAATAAGTCAATATCTTTCCGCCCGCGCTTTAATTACCTCGGAAATATAACTTGTAGAAAAAATTGCTAAAATCGGTTCTGTAATTTCAAAAATCGATGACATAATAAATGAATATGAACCTTCAAATTTTCTTAGCCAAATTTTTCCAACAGGGTTCATAAGTTAAGTTAATATTATGATATTTTTAAACTGGATTTATCCCTTAGTTCCCTTTTACGACACCGTGAGACGAAAGGTGATGTTATTCTAACCCAGCACCTCGGGTAAGCTACTCAGATGATTAGAAAATGAGTTTCGTAGCAAATATCACGGAAATGTCACAGTATTTATACTTACAGAGTCGTTAGTGCTATATTCGGATTTCAAAGGTCAGGGTTAGGTAAATGACCATTCTTGGAGTGGTCACCAATCAAGAAATCTTGTAACTTGACAATATCCGGCATACTATTAATCATGTGTATTGTTTAATTTGTATGAATAGGTCCTAAAATAATTTGTTTTATTTAAATAAATTTCACAATTATTACAGCGTGAATATAGTTTGTAAAATACATTTCTAGAGGTACAATTTACGAATCCCATTTTGGTACTTATCACTATATTCTTTGCTCATAAATGTATTTACAAATTGCGTCGTACGGAACGTTAGCGATACTATAATTATGATATTTTGTTGTTCAAAAACGACACCAATTGTCTTTTGAGTAACGGTTACTTACTTGAATAATGGGTTAGTAGGCAACAATGGTACTTAACGGTTTTTGACGTAGGCACACTTCCTATTTTTAAACAAGTGTTCTTTTTGACAGCTGACATGAAACAGGGTAATTTTGATAACAAATTACTGGCCGGTTTAATCATGATTTAATACTATGTCTATGAAAAAAGCATAATCAATCAAGCAAGAACTTGGTTATTTTATAAATGAATGAGTGATCATAAGCGATTTGAAATACTTGTTAAGCTAGTACGGGTCTTAAGGCACGGTAAGTACCTATCCTAGAAACTTGGCTGCTTATCCGCCGCCGCAAAAAAAAAAAAACTTTAGTCTCATGAATTCTTAAAAACTGTAAAACGGTGGCGCTGTACGTATATCTGTCAATTAATGTTAGAGCAAGAAATTTTCTGATCCCCTTTTGGCAAGTTCTGAACTCCAAATTATTACCCCCAACTAGAAGTTTCTGGCATAAGTTTCAGAACTGTTTAAACTATGCAGTCTTGGCTCTCAGCTTGCTATATAGATACTTAATGAAGTTATTATACACTTTGAGTCAGTGCTCTTAAAGAGTTTTTTTTATTCATCATCTCAGCTCATATACGTCCCCAATGAGGAACAAGAGCTTACATTTAATTAGATCTATTCAGAAAGCTTTTTTCGATACTGATACTTAGTAGGTAACTAAAACTTATTAGAGAATACATATTTGATTTTCTAGATTTATTTAGTAAAGAAAATAATATTTTGTGTTCATAAAACAAAACTCTCTTTATTATTCTTTCTTCACTAACATAATAAAACAACATTCGTCTAGAAAAATATTCTTAAAACATACTTAGCTTATATTAAAACCTTTCAGAGTAATACACATTCACAATATTACGAGTACCTACCTATACGTCTCTTCGCATTTTAGGTACAATAAAAGAAAAAGAAAATGTTTCAGTCGCGCTAGCATAAAAGAAACCAAAAGAAATATACTCGTACATTCTTTTACCTTTCATAAAAGTCTAATTACGCTCGAAATGTGTCTGTCCAGTCTGTGACCGCTTTTTCATTGAACAAAAATCCTTTGAACAGCCTTAGACTCATAAAGGCCCTGAAAAAGGTTCTAGTTTCCATGCAATATCTCCTTTGGCAAAAAGGACTTGGAGAAAATTCCTAAGGGTGAATTTTATTGCATTTTTTTTTTGTAAGACCTTCTTTTATTTGATTACGACAATTCTCTTATCTAACGGAGCATACGTTTACAAGCGGACACGAAATTATTTAGGTAACTTAATTTTCAGAAACACCCATCTCTTTCTCCCTGGATAATAATTCACGTCAATTTATTTAGCATTAAATACATCCTGATGGTGATTTTTCATTGATAGAAGATAATCTCTCTTCAAATGACATTTTACCACTTAAAATTAAAACTTAATTGCTTCATTCATAACTTGCAGCTTTGAGTTAACAAAATTCTCAATAGAATTGGTCAGGTCAATATCTAGCTGTAATAAGTCACAAGTTCACTGGATTAGTTCTGAAGCACACACTCATAGCTTTGTGTTCGTACGGACAAATATTGAGGCAAGGGTTCGGCCCATGTCAAGAAAAAACCTCAGTTTGATTCGGTCTTGACATGGGGCTACCATTAGCACTAACACTGTAGAGTAATTCGCTTTCGATGTGGACACATATTGGAAAGGGAAACAGGATAATTTTGGTGAATTACTTATTTCTAAGGAGTGTTTCTTAGAATAAATTAACAGAATTGTCCAGTTTCTTGGGTCTAATATAAAAATGATTTGTCATTCTAACTCGATCAGCTGATTAGCAGTTCTAAATGGCATGCCAAATTGATTAACCTCCTGACCGTTGGAAAATCCATAATGACAACATCTATAAAATATTCCTGGCTAAAAACACAAATCTTAGCTGAATCAAGGTCAAAATAAAATAGGCAAACAAGGAAAGTCAACCCCAGATAATAAGAAGAAGGCTAAAGAGAAAAATATGAACAGAGAGTTACACCATTTAACAAACATGTTATACAAACATTTGATGCCGATCGTAATCATAATCATAATTTATTTATTGCCAGTTACAGGTAATTATGTTCTTATAATTAACAATCAAAGTTGTATTGTATCACTGTAGCTTACTTATAATGTTAGCATGCAATATTACATTCTTAGTCTAGTTTATTAATTAATTAAATTGAAATACAATCATAGACTTTACGTAACATAACACGTCAATTCTCAAACTAAAAATTAAAAGTCAATAACTGAAATGTCATCCTCTAAATACGCTTCAATCGAATAGTAACATTTGTTAACTAAAAAAGATGTCAATTTTGATCTGAATAATTTACATGTCATTTCTTTTATTTCATCAGGTATTTTATTAAATAGTTTCGGGGCTAATACATATGGTGTCTTTTGATAAAAAACCATATTGGGCCATAGTATTGAGTAAACATTAATTTTATTTGTAGTTTTTCTTGGACGTCTGGTTTTTACTAGTTTAAATTTATTGAGGTTTTCTCTTACAAATACACAAGCTTGAAAGATATACATGGATGGCAAAGTAAGAATTCGAAGCTTTTTAAAATATGGTACGCAACTTTCAGTCTGGCGTAGACCAAACATGGCCCTAACGCATTTTTTTTGCGTCCTAAATAACGGTAACGTATATATTTTTGCAGCATTACCCCAGTGTAATAATCCATAATTTAAATTAGAAGACACATAAGCATGGTAAGCTGATAATGCTGTTTTGCGTGATGTTTTTCTTGTTAAATTTTTAAGTACATATGAATATTTACTTAATTTCGTAATCAAATACTCAATATGTGACTTCCAACTTAAGTGACAGTCCAAAATAATTCCCAAAAATCTTATTTCTTTAACTTCCTCTATGATATGTCCATTATGATTAATGTTTATATTTGCGGGACCTGATTGCGGCAAGTAAAATTGCATATATTTTGTCTTTGAAAGATTTGCTATCAAATTATTTATTTTAAGCCATTTGATGGCATCATTGAGTGCTTTATTAGTTTTATCCTCATATTCATTATTGTTTGTGTATTTTATTATTATGGAAGAGTCGTCTGCGAACATAACCATTTTTTCCTTCACATAGTTAGGGAAATCATTTATGTACAATAGGAAAAGCAATGGACCCAAAATACTCCCTTGGGGTACACCATGTTTTACTGTTTTCAAATCAGATTCAGCCGTTGCTTCTGTTTTTTGATTATCTAGATATGTAATATGTGTAGTTTGCTGTCTGTTTTCTAGATATGATTTAATAAGCTCATAGGCTGGTCCTCTTATACCATAGGCATAAATTTTGTGTAATAAAACTGTATGGGAAACATGATCAAACGCCTTGGTCATATCCATAAATATTGTTGCTATCTTAATTTTATTATTTATACTTGCTGTGACCTCAGTTAATAAATCATGAATGGCTAGATTAGTAGATTTGTTTTTCCTAAATCCGTATTGCTCATTTCTTAAAATATTGAACTTCTCTAAAAAGTTATAAATCTTGTTATATATAACTCTTTCAAAAACCTTGGATAGGACTGGAATGAGAGCAATGGGTCGGTAGTGTTCACAGTTATCAGTATCGCCCTTTTTAAATATAGGTTTAATAACACTAATTTTTAATTTATCCGGATAGACACCTTGACTTAGGCTTAGATTTATTATGAAGGATAACGGTTTAGCTAACTCCTTAGAACAATACTTGATAGCTTTCGTAGAGAGCTCATCGTAGCCAACGCTATTTGAATTTTTTAAATTTTGTATTATTTTATGCAAATACTCTGTATCTGTGGGGGTCAAGTATATTGAATTGTTTATTGATTTTGTATTAATTTTATTTATGATTTCATTATGTTTACAATTGTCAGATTTTACTAAGTTTATAAATGTGTCATTAAATGCGTTGGCTATATCCTTCGGATCAAATAATTCTTTATTATTATATTTGACTTTTGTAATGTTTTTAGGTGTTTGAAATTTATCTTCGTTAATGATTTGCCAAGTAGCTTTTGTAACATTTTTAGATTGAGAAATAAATTTATTATTTTGTAATCTTGATGATATGTAAATAACCCTTTTTAATAATTTATTATATTTAACGTAATGATCTGTAGTGTGTGTTGCCCTGCTAGTCCAATATAACTTCCTTTTCTGGTGACTAGATTTTTTTATACCAAGCGTTAACCATCTTGGTTTTCTTTTGGCATTTACTTTAATTCTTACTATAGGAAAACACAATTCGTAGAATAATTTGAGTAATTCATAGAATGTATTGTATGCAGTATTTACATCTTTTGCGGCGTATATATCATTAAAAGACAAACTATTTAAGCAATTCTTAAATTTTTTTAGGTTTTCATTGCAGAAATCACGTATTTTGATGAACCATTGTCGTTTAGAATGGTCTCTTTTTATAGGATACCTAAGTAATTGTGCTGAATGATCAGACATCCCTGGGAAATGTATTATTTTACTGGTGCACCCTCTTTTATTGTGAGCTATGTTATCTAGGCAAGTGCCACTGACTGGTCTAGTTATATCATTAAATTCTAGCTTTAAATTATGTCTGTGGAGCAGGTTTTCAAATTCCTGTGTAATTTCATTGCAGTTAAGCATGTTAATATTGAAGTCACCACAGATTATAGGCTTTTTATTTTTTAAACGACTTGTTTTATTAAGTAATATGTGCAGTTGTTTAAAGAATCGTGTTAAATTATTTTTTATTGGTATTGGTATCGTTACAGCGCAAAACAAAAAAAAATG
This sequence comes from Scrobipalpa atriplicella, assembly GCA_029255725.1. Taxonomy (NCBI): domain Eukaryota; kingdom Metazoa; phylum Arthropoda; class Insecta; order Lepidoptera; family Gelechiidae; genus Scrobipalpa; species Scrobipalpa atriplicella. Next base: position 6,511 of record JARACY010005429.1, on the reverse strand, counting down.
TATAGAGGCAGAAAACGAGAGTTACCAGATACATAATCGAAAGGCGAAAAAGAAGAACAGAAAATTACACCTTGTGTAGCAAAAATAAAAGTACAAATTTAAAAATAATGCTGGCATATTGAAGCTACAGTCAGTTTTTCATCACGGTCAATGTAACATGACACTGCACAGCATTTGGCAGGCCAAGCGGAAGTGCGGGACGTGCACAGGGGCCCAACAAATTGAATACAGCACTAAATATGGTTTCCATCTCTTGAGTAGTATTGTTGTGCGTAATTTAATTTATAGCAGACATGCGGTGAATGAGTAATTGCGTATTTATTTGAATTAATAATAGGAACAAAGAAAATCCTACGAGTATCCTACTGGCAAATCGAAAGCTCTTTAAAAAGCGAGTCAACTTCACACAAACATTTGGAAATAAACTTTTAAAAATGTATAATTATGTGTAAGTAATGTAGGAATCGAAAACTGTCAACCTGCAGCATAGCAGGATCACATCGAACCAACAACATTCGCAGTCAAGTCGCGAACCCCATTTTATTTTAGTAATGTTAGTCAGTCCATTGAAAATTTTCTTTTGCGCCACCGTTTATAAGGAAAAGGCTCAGTATGACATTTATTTACAACATTTGTAAAGCTAGTCGCAATATCACCTTTAACAAAACTTCTAATACCCGACTATGATAAAGGAATGTGGCGCTCCAATAACCAGGCTGCGGACCTTTAGTTATCTTCCTCGCAAAGGTCAAATAGGCACCTCTTACAGATTTATACATTTGACCTATAAGGCGAGATTGGACCGCGAATTCCAAAACCGTTAACTGTAGCAGACCAGCTTTGGAAGATCTCTGGAGTTGGGATGTTGTAATAGCTGGTGGCCGTGTGTGGTTTTCTTGCTTTCTGGATTTTGACTTTTAGTTCGTGTGTCATTTAAAAGTCTATGAAAATTAATGTTTCCACTTTTCTAAATAGCAATGACTGTTAGGTTATAGAAAACATTGATAAATAAATGTTTTCATATAGAGAAGACAGTAATATTTATGATTAGCATGGTGGGAGATTAGAAACCAACTTGCTTTTGATGCGACATTATTGCCAGTACAAGATCATTCATCATAAACTAATGCAAGTTATGTTTGCAAATTTCCAAAGGTACCAGTGGAAAAACTTTAGATTAAACTTGTTTTTCTATCTATTTCAGATTTCTGCAGCTCCATGAAAGGAAAGCTCATCGCAAACTGGCTGGCGCAGTAAAGAAACCAAGAAATCGGTCGGCAAAAGCCATAAAGGCACAATACCGAAGCAAATCCCTTGTCGAGTTGCACAATAACATAGTCCATGCAATGCCATCACCCCGAGGGGATACCCACGACGGCCACGACGCAGATAACAACGAAACTCACACAATTATAAACTTTCCGGCTTCAATTCAAAGTTTATTTTCAAATGGAAGAGCTGAAAAGTCCGACAGGCATCTCTCTCGTTTCAACGCTATACAAATCCCAAATGGAGAACAATCGTGGCGTACCTTCGGACGGTCACGAACAACATAAATAAAGCTAAAATCTCAACTCGACACGTTCGAAATTCAACCTAAACTCCAGAGGAAAGGGTCTCGAACAGAAAATAAAAGGACGAGATCCGGAGATGCGCGTGAGCGTAGAAAGTTCATGCTCGATCGCCATCTGAAGAGGAAGGGAGACGCAGACAACACGAAAGAATAAGAGGGCAATAGTAGTTCGTGATCCAACCGCTAGAGCGCGTGAGTGGTTTTGTTTTGGTCCCTATGCTAATCTTTGTTTGGTACTTCAGCGCTCAGTAAATATTGAATTAATCATAATGAGATTCACGAAGCATATTTCTAATAAATCATTACCATTTGCTCTTTATAGACATAAGCATAATACTATAACTATTAAAAAAAATGTACCTAAATGAAAAATTCACGAACAAATGTGAAACGAATGGTTATGAATGATGAGAGGGAAGATATAAGTAATTACTTAAATTTTATCTTATTGATCAGTCATTATTTACAATTTTATGAAAATGATAAAAATAAGATCTAAATCCCTTTCCATTCCACCCTTCTAAGTTAAAATCAAAGGCTTCCTCTAAAACACCTATCAAAAGCGTATTCCCTTTGGACATCTTGAGATCCATATAGCTGCAGTCCTCCAAAGTAGTGTTCACAAAATCTTGTCACGTCACGAGATAGGGACAACAAAAACGTCTCGGCCCGTTTACCGTTAGCAGGTAAAAACTTGAGCACGCTCAAGTGTTTGGTGGACAAGGAAGGGTTCTGTCTGTACTTTCTTTTGTGTGCATCAAGTGCTTCGCTTAAAAAACCTTTTCATAGCCTTTGGGATTTCACAGAACGTCGTCGGCGACGTTGAAATCGTCTTGCACAATTTAAACATTACCGAACGAAATGTTTTCTGTATTTACGAGATTTTTACTTTTGTTTTTAGAGAAAAAATATGCATGAATTTTTAGTTGATAGTTACTGAAAAAATTATACTCTATGATCTATGACTTGATAATTATGTTGAGTTGAGATATCTATAACTAGAATTGTAACTGACTCAGATGTGATGTTCAAGTCAAGATTAGTGTGACCATTATTCAATAAAAATATTACACAGATCAACTCTGTTTCTTAATAGCAGTCAGACCTATGGCCCATCTATATCTAAACTGTTGTCGAAAGACTTCTTTTGATTCCAATAACGATATTATGAGATTAATTGCGTCGTGACGGTACAATGAAGTTCATCTTTCAAACTAATCATTCACTTTTACAATGCCCTTTGAACAACGACTTGTCAATACAATACATTACTGCTTAGCTTTGTACTGAATCAAAAGCTTTGAGAGACAAAGTAATGGACAGTAAAGTTTCATCTGTCGCCGTATCATTACTTTTGTGTAAGATTACTTTTTCGATGTCACGAGCGAAGCATTAGCCTTTAGGTTAATAACTTTTAATAAATGATCAAAGAGTTTTATTGAATGTGGAAGATAAGTAATTTGGCATTAGATAAGAATGCGGTCAAACAATTTTGCTACGGTGAAAAATTGATGAGCTATTTATTTTCTTGTTGACTTTCTTTTCTTTCTCTAACTAATCTTTGTAGTTGATTGGTTTGTTATAATTGTAAGTGATTGCTGCGCAAATGGTGACAACATTGATGAAGTACCTTTTGAATTTATAACAACGAAGATTTCTTACATTGAAATTCCTCTTCTCTTCTTAATGTTAAAATTACTAAGTTTAATAATTTTTTAGCCAACATTAATGAAAAACCTATATTTGATGCGCATCGATAATATCTATGTATAAAATTATTAAGTTCCCGAATTAAGTTACGGTACGTATTTCTAATTATTGACCGACGTATTTTCCTTTAAACTTAACAAGTCCTCTCCTGTTTGTTAATAATACAAAGGCACTTAATCAATTAAAAGAAATAAATAAAACCGCAATAACCTACTTTGATGTTTTGGTTTGTTTTTAAGAGTTGTTTATGAGTCACTGTAGCTTAGTTAGTCAATGAATGAACTCTGTATTCTACGAACTTAATTGTTTTCTAAATGAATCACCTACTTAATTGTTTTTAATTTCTAAACAGGTGACCTGTATTAGTGTTTGTCCTATTTGGATGTTTTTTTCGTATTTTGGTGAATCTAACTAATAATTTTGTGTAAGAGAGCAGTATTGGGTAGAAATAACAGCGTGTTCTAAGCTTCTGGGTAAGTTCGCTATCTAGAGTCAACTCTAGCCTATTTAGACTAGCTAGTCAACTACTTTAGGTTAGGATATTATAGGACACGTTTTTATCATGATATGGCTGAATAATAAATAAAGACTTTACATTATGAAAGATGTTAACCTAACCTTCCTATATTATTCCTCAGTACAAGTTATTCAATTATGCTAAAGTATGTCATAGTTCTATGTATACAATGTATTCCCCCTGGCTTCGCATATTCACAAAATACCTTATTATATTTCGGAAATAGAGGGAAATCGTTGTCGTCTATTCAACGACGTGCACTTTCGTATCTGATGTTTGAAACTACGTAGTTAGCATTCCTTCCGACTATAATGATTTTGTATGAAGATCTTTATCGATATAATGTTCTAGGGGCCTCATATTGTTACTATAGTAAGCTCTTTTTAAATGGTTTGAGCTTTAATGTCGGTATGTAGGGGAGCCAAGCTTTTAGTTTGATTGTAGGTAATTCTGTTATCTAAATATAGTACTGATTATTTTTGGACATTTTATTGAATGAGATAGATAAGTTTATATGGTGTAATTGTAGATTATTTACAGTAAGTAGGTTCAAACAAATATATAGCTCAACCAAACTGCTCGCCCAGTTTTCCTGTAAGATTAATGAGTCTCTCAGATATTTGCAAGTAATAATCTTAATGTACTAGTAGGTAACCTAAGAAGTATGGAATACTTTTATAATAGTTCGGTTACTAGACATAAGCATTGCTTAGTTGGATACTCAAGGTACTTCAAATTCTCCTCTGCATACCTACCAACTTGGAGGAGTGTTCAAGAGCTACTAGAAATTGACACTCTTAACTGCCATTGACCATTCTAGTTAACTAGAATGTAATATAGTAATCGTCTAGATATTATTAAAACTGACTAATACAATAATACCTAATTTAATTATGAACAATAGAAAATTTTTATTCAGCTAGTTTTTGTCTTCTTCCGTACCATTAATTTTGTTATAATTCATTTGAATTTTCTGCTTGAAAAAATATGATTCACGAACCTTTTTTCTGCATTATTCGAACCGCGGGGTTTAATTCAATAAATCAATTTCAGTATTAATCAACAACCCTGTTTGGTTAAAACAGACAGCGATTCATATTTTTTGTTACAGAACCGTATAAAAAACAACCCTTTCGTTTCGAAGCTAAATTAAGATGAAATTGTATCCCACGTCGAATATAACTGTATTTCGTATTTTTACGCGTATATTGCTGTTATGCAGCGTTTGATCTCACAACGCTTCTTTTTTATTTCGTTAATGGATTCCAAACAGTTTGTGTAGACGTGTCGATCGTTCAACACTTTTTATAAAACCGAGTGTACACAAGAAGTAACCTCAACCCTTGCGATCGCGTGTGAACGGCCCTTATTTTGACCGGAGTCAAAGGCGCCGCGCGGGGTGTGTAATCTCCTTTATTTATATTAGGGTTCCGTTCATAAAGGGTGCCAACGGGACTAGTACTATGCCTTTGCTGTTTGTCCCTCCGCCTGTTTGTCTATCAGTAGGCTGTATTTTATCTCATGAACCATGATAAGTAGACGGCTGAAATTTTTACGAAGTGTTTTTACGAAGGTACTTCTTTTGCCGCTATAACAACAAATTATAAAAACAAATTAAAATTAATGGGGGCTCCTACTAGAAACGTAAAGAAACACACATTATTAAATTTTGAGGGCAAATTGGCACCCTTACCTTTAATGTTCACTATCGCGTGAACAAATGAATGTTGTAGTTTCAGGATCGCTTTTTGAGTGACGATTTGCTTAGTAAGCCGCGTCTACTCTACCTCAGTTTATATAGAAGTCTTTGGTACGGAACCCTTCATGCGCGAGTCCGACTCGTAGTTTCCCGGTTTTATTTAGATTGCACCCCTCCCTTAAGCTCGATTCTCACGCATGGCATTAGGGGTTGAGTTGAGGTACAGCGGTGTAAATGCATTTGGCTCAACCATTGTGGTTAAGCCGTCTGGTGTATGCTTGGAAATGGAAATTCATTTCTAGAGCTTGCCTCGCTTTGCAGTGAGATCTCAATACAAAGGATCCTGTGGTTATTGTGATAGTGATAACGGAGGCGAATTTCTTCGAAAATCTAACAAATTCTACAATAATGGTTTTAAAATCATTGTAGGTACTTTTAGCATTACCATATACGCAGATAGCAAAATCAAGCTTTCTAGCGTGAAACATTACCTACCATATTTTTTTTCTTCTAAATCCAATACGATGCAAAATATTTATTTTTCCGCATAGCAGAGTCAAGTAATATCTTGAAAACCTTGAAACAACTAAGTTTGCTCACAAATAAACCACAATACTGATAACTCACCATTAGCTCTGACTCAACGTACTTGGTTATGGTTATTTGTGACTGATTACGACACGTCGTATAAGAATAAGAATAAGAATAAGAATAATTTATTTCATAAAATAATGTTTACATCAATTAATTATTATTAATTACGGACTAATATAAATGTAATTACTAATTAGTTACTAACTAAAATATACAAAATAGAATAAAATATGTAAACAATAACTGATTAGCTTAAAGTAAGTACTAATGATTTATTTTAAAATCTGTAAAAATTGTATTGATACCTAAACTAAGTAAATTGATTACCTGTATCTTAGGTTTCTTACAATTAAATAATGCATTGATATTTAAGACTTGTGTACAAATTTAATTGAAAAAAATAAAATACTAATTACTG
>JARACY010005428.1:0-21899 GCA_029255725.1 Scrobipalpa atriplicella | reverse complement strand
GCAGTTTTGTATGGAAAAGGCAATTTTTTCTTCGAGCGAAAATTTTTGTGAAACTTTGGGAAAGTTGTTTGGTATCATTAGTAGAACATGTGGTTTAAAGGAACCTAGTACTTTTTTTACACCCTGTATAATATCAGGTGATGATGCTGCAGCCCTACAATGTCCTAATCAACTGAGGAAAACTCACAAAATTGTACATTGACAAATATCAACTTTCGCGATTTAAACTTCTATACATACTTACTAGTACTACGTAGTGCACCACGTTTAAAGATGACGTCACTGCGAGCGATTGAATATTGGGCCGTCTGCCACTCTCTTCGTGCGGAAGAGCTCACTTTGAGCTTTAATATCTCAGTCATTAATAAAGATATTAAAAAACTAAAAACACAATAATTTTCCTAATTTTTTGGAGAATTTTTCCAGATAATAAAAAAAAAGAAGGAGCAAGGTCCATTGGGTTCCCTTACTTGAAACACTTGAAATCTATGAAATGTCATCAAACATCAAAAGAACGAATATAACTCAAATCGATTGTCTACGGGATATTGACGAGAATATGAACCATCTAGCCAGGCATATTTTTCCAGTTATGTAAAAGGAGTCACATAATCAGATAACATTTCATGACATTGCCGAAAATACTGGCACACAAAATAGTCTATCGCATAAAAAAATAAAGCTAAAAAGTAACGCCCTAATATTGGATATTACCCAGCAGCAGGAGACGACTTACGATGCCTCCTGTCGCGACCACGAATCCTTACAACGCTGTCTAACAATTGTGTAGCTTACCCTACCTAATATTACCAACTTCATTTTGCTGTTGTAGTCGCCTTGCAAATGTTCGTTCGTTCCATTATAGATCGTATACATTGGTAATAAGGACTAGATTTTCCAAAGCAGTTTTTGCAACTGAAGATATAAGTTTGCTGAAGTATGTTTTAGTATTTTAATATCGCTGACACGGGGTCGTGTTTTCTGCAATTTGTTTTGGTTTTCGCGCGTCATCTTCGCCCTTTTAATGAATTTATGGACACTTTTCCGGTACACTGAATTAGTGTTATCCGCAAAAGCTTTTTAGGTTTTTGTTGTCTTAATAATGAAGAAGTGTGTTAAGTAAGTGAAAATGGCAATAATTTAGCTTTAATTAAAACTGGAAAAATACAAGGATGTTTCATTACTTTCTATTTTTTAAAAGATTCTTTAGATTCTTTAGAAAAAAATAAAATTAAGTGATTTTACATACATTGTTATGTTAGCGATGTATAAATTAGACAACTGCGTTAAAACGAAAAACAAAACTAAGTATTTTAATGTTACTTTTTGGTGTTTTATTCGCTTAAATTATTTATCTAAATTTTACCTTATCTTTCTCTTCCAAACCTAATCTAAACAGGGACATTCTCAAATAAATCACCCGAACTTTTTTATCCCCCAAATTTTTCCACGTCTTATCAAATTACACACGATTTACGAGGCGGCCATCTTGACCGGGGTTAATCTAGCGAGTGACGTCATCTCGTCGCTGGACAGCCCGGTCCAATTGAAAATTTCCGGATTTTTCCGGATTTTTGCCCCGGCGAGTGCAGGAGGATTCTTTAAGTGATGTTTTACGAATGGTTTCCGATAGATTAGATACGGTGGGGGTTACACAGGGTGATTTATTTAAACTATTATAAACTGGTTTAAAGATTTCTTCCAAAAGTATCCATAAAGATCAAATAGCGTAATTTTATTTTTCACAACATTTGATTTTGATTTTCGAATTGATCTGCTACGCCGTAGCAAAATGCTACGTACGCATCTATGATGTTATGAATGAGAGAAATTTTCTACGATTAAAATAAATGTAACCAGTGCAAATCTATTATTTTGTATATGCATGCATCACTGTGAAGGTAAAAAAGAAAAACCATTTTCCACAATACGTTAGTTTCCTACTTATCAAATCAACAACTCTTCATCAGTCATCAAAACGGTTGTTTGCATGAAAATGTGCTTCTCAACCTTAACCAAACAAGTTTTGCATATTACGAAACATCCATGCAAGAAACGTATTATCAAAGCGTTCCGTGTGAACCCTCTTTAAACAGACTTCCCCCAATAAAACTATTAGAATGTATGTCACGGGCGGCGGGCGGCGGGCGGCGAGCACATTTCACCGCACCACGAGACGCGAGAGGGCACATCTCAGTGGCATTTAAAGTGTTACTGCGATTCTGCAGCCGCTACGATAATGTATCTGGCATTTAGTATAGATGTGACTACAGGGGGTTAGTTAAAAATCAAAAAGTTGTTTTTTTTCATCGAAATAAATGAGAACCGCCCGTTTGCATACAAATTGGGGCTATTTTTGTGACATCCATATGAAATCAGCTAAAAGATATATGACTGTCTCAGATTTAGCCCAGATTTCCGGACGTCATTTCTAATCGAATTTTTAGCAGTCGTCAGTGTGAGGTAAAATGAAAGAAAACATAAATCTACTCTTCTAAATTCTAGTAAAAAAGTATAAATATATAAATAGGATACTATTTTAATATGCCGTCAAATGAAAAAAAAAATAACAATGAGGAACTGTTAACATTTGCGCTTCTGGGTAGGTTTTTCGTCTTCAATCCAACATAAATTCTTAATAGTGTTGTCTCTCGTCAAAATCGAACCTACGTCCTTCGTATCAAGAGCCCCATTCTCAGACCACTAAGCCACGAAGCGATCGATGTCACCCTAGCTAAGTTGTAGGGATTGATCGTCTTTTGGTTTCAAGTAGGTTTTCTTTGTGTTTGTACCCTTGTCTTAAATTGACTGTCCCTTGGATAGGTCTAGATTAATTAAAATTGTCAGTTGGTTTGTCTGACAGCTATGTATCACATAATCCTGTACCTACTTTGAATTTAATTTTTGCGAGTTCTTCTATGGAGGATTTGGATTTACAGTCCTATAAAAGATGAGATGTTTGAACTAAAATGTGAATAACCTTTGATCCATAATTATAGGCATGTAGAGATCATTTGGCTAAATTAATAGTCACACACAAAAAAAGGGGCAGCAGTTTTAATGAAAGGGAAAAAAAAGCCATTTCGAATATGCCTCTACAAAAGATCACTCACATTAACTACAAACGGTCGACAAATGTACGAACGAATGGAAGTCAAAAAGAAAATTTAACTCAACGGAGCCAGGTACGCATTGATAAGTGAAATAGAACATTTTAAATTCCCCAAATGCCCCAACTTACGAAATAAAAGACCCGTTCGTTTTTATTAGTTTTTGATCTCGTTCGTGCATCCCCTTAACGGCCAGCATTTGCGCCACGCGACTAAATGGATTATTTTCTTTGTGTGTTCTCTTTTTAAAAACAATATTTGGTCTCTTTGCTGCCAGTGTTCGGGAATTCCTTTATATTTTTTTCCAGTGTAACATGACCTTTCGCGTTTCGGATTCGTTATTTTATTGTGTATAGAAACGAGGGGTGTTTTTTTAAGTCTTAGAGATCTTTCGATACTGGTTTTGTCTAAGCAAAATAGGAAACAAAACGTTGACAAGGACGGGGTGTGATTGGATTAAGGAGGGGTTGACTTTATGTTCAGGGCAATTTGGAAATTGACTTTGGCAATCTGTTTACCGGTGTTGCGGTTTGTTCTTTTTGTCTGTGGCATTCGAGTGTCAATTTCTCTCGTATAGAATTTGAATGAGACCATTTCGAGATTAGAATCGTGTGTGGATGTTTATGTTATGGGTGTTTTTGCATGTTTGGGGCGGGTTTAGGAGGCAGTCTGGGTTTTGTCATATATTGAGTGACAAGTATGCTCGTTTTATTTTCTTTCATTGTTATACGCACTGTGCATATTGGAGTCTGTATTTTCGTAAAACATAAGTAATGCTGTTTATATAACTACACTTATTTTGTTTACGATTCAGTTCCTCGAGTGACGTTCTAAATCGTTACCAGAAAATGCTTTTTCACTCTTCATTACCTCCGACCATTAATTTCGACAAATAGATGTCGCACTCACAGTGTTTCTCTCTCTCGCGCGTTAATTTTGCACTTCCCGAATCGTTCTGTTATCGCACTTGACACGTCATCAATCATTGTGTTGTGACGTCACAAGTCTCGACTGCTGTATTCCTGCTGGCGACGTTCGACTATTTGGCGATTTTAATTCCATTGTTGCTCGGAAGTCAAAACTGTGGAACACGTGTTAAAATTAAATATCTCAACTTTTCTACCGAGGGTATTTTTGAGTCGACTAACGACTCGACGGTGTCAGGATTTTTAAAAGGCCACTTACATGTTATTATCATATCAGAGACAAGAGATCGACAGGTTAACGTGTCCTCCAAACCACGGAATAATTTTGCTTGTAGACAATCATGTGATTTGTTAGGTTTCTAATTTTGAAAAAAATCAAACAATGTAATTAATACATTACCAAAAATATTTTTGTTCCCTCCATGGGATTCGAACACGCGATTCGTAAGTATACCAAAGACCATGTCGGCAGTCAATGTGTCAATGGATGTGTGTGTGTCGACGGTGCGACTGCGAATTATTTTCTGCTTTCGTGTTTAGTTGTGTGCGTGGTGTGTAGCAGCTGATAGAGCTTTGTTTTTGGGGTAAGTTTCTATTTTGACCGAAATTCCTGTTCATATGGATAAATAAATCTTAGTCAAATAAAAATTGACAAAAATCTCAGGTTTTATTAACTCAACGGTAAATGGTAAACATACATACATACATAAAATCACGCCTGTATCCCTAATGGGGTAGGCAGAGCAAAAACGACCTAAACATAGGTTGTTCCGTCACGTGTGACAAGTTTCTAGGGCTAATACAGATGATGATTATGTATATTGCTATAGTGACGGGTTGTAAGCCCATCGTCTAAATTGCAATACACTGAAACCCTCGATTCCCTTACAGCATGCATGGGAGGAGATGCAGCTGGCACATTCTACGTTTTTCTATCACTCCCAGTCCAGCATGGAAGCAAATGGTGAAAGTACCAAATATTTTCGAGACACATTTTAAACTTAATCAAAGTGTTTAGTTTTTTTTTTGTACAATCCACAATAAATATTGGTGCTGCAATAAAGTAACGAAACAGATGAAAAATAACTAACCGTAAAAAAAAAAATATGCTGTGACAATGTGATATAATGACGGAGACTATGGCTACGGCGTAGCAATATTACTACGAAATATCTGCTATTTCTAGCATTTCTTCGTTATCATAGTTTTCATGATGTGAGACGATAAAGAATACGTAGAAAAAATATTAGGTATACTTTGAGCCACATAATATTTTACCTTCAACAATTACAAACAAACATTTCACTTATCCCACATTGCCCGATGACAGGAAGGGAATGACTGTTGGATTTTCCCTCGGGAACGCCGAGTGGGAAGTTGTCGGCACATTACCACAACAATGGCCGCGATCCGTCATACCGTGACTACTGATATATTTTAATGGAGACTTACTTTTGACTGTGGGTAGTTACGGAAAGGATACTTTATTCGATACTGCTAAGAGATTTTATGGCGCCAATTTTCCTCTAGGCTGGGCTAACGACGACTGGAGTGACAAGAACATGGAATGGTACTTGTTTCTGGGCATTTTATATATTACGGATATTCTGCTGAGGGTTTCAGTTTTTTGTATTTCAGTAATAGTAGTATATATTAGATGTGAACCATTGCCTAAATCGTAATACAACGAAATCCTAAAAAAGAAATCAAAAAGCTTTTGTATCTTGTGCACTTCCTGAAAGAAAATCCTGGCGTAAGTTGTTCATTTTCGTTGACTGAGCAACCCCTTTCAGTTTGTGGGAAGCCGTGCCTTACACCCGTATGTTCTTTTCTGAATTTTATAACCCCTTTCAGTTTGTGGGAAGCCGTGCCTTACACCCGTATGTTCTTTTCTGAATTTTATAACCCCTTTCAGTTTGTGGGAAGCCGTGCCTTACACCCGTATGTTCTTTTCTGAATTTTATAACCCCTTTCAGTTTGTGGGAAGCCGTGCCTTACACCGTATGTTCTTTTCTGAATTTTATAACCCCTTTCAGTTTGTGGGAAGCCGTGCCTTACACCCGTATGTTCTTTTCTGAATTTTATAACCCCTTTCAGTTTGTGGGAAGCCGTGCCTTACACCCGTATGTTCTTTTCTGAATTTTATAACCCCTTTCAGTTTGTGGGAAGCCGTGCCTTACACCCGTATGTTCTTTTCTGAATTTTATAACCCCTTTCAGTTTGTGGGAAGCCGTGCCTTACACCCGTATGTTCTTTTCTGAATTTTATAACCCCTTTCAGTTTGTGGGAAGCCGTGCCTTACACCCGTATGTTCTTTTCTGAATTTTATAACCCCTTTCAGTTTGTGGGAAGCCGTGCCTTACACCCGTATGTTCTTTTCTGAATTTTATAACCCCTTTCAGTTTGTGGGAAGCCGTGCCTTACACCCGTATGTTCTTTTCTGAATTTTATAACCCCTTTCAGTTTGTGGGAAGCCGTGCCTTACACCCGTATGTTCTTTTCTGAATTTTATAACCCCTTTCAGTTTGTGGGAAGCCGTGCCTTACACCCGTATGTTCTTTTCTGAATTTTATAACCCCTTTCAGTTTGTGGGAAGCCGTGCCTTACACCCGTATGTTCTTTTCTGAATTTTATAACCCCTTTCAGTTTGTGGGAAGCCGTGCCTTACACCCGTATGTTCTTTTCTGAATTTTATAACCCCTTTCAGTTTGTGGGAAGCCGTGCCTTACACCCGTATGTTCTTTTCTGAATTTTATAACCCCTTTCAGTTTGTGGGAAGCCGTGCCTTACACCCGTATGTTCTTTTCTGAATTTTATAACCCCTTTCAGTTTGTGGGAAGCCGTGCCTTACACCCGTATGTTCTTTTCTGAATTTTATAACCCCTTTCAGTTTGTGGGAAGCCGTGCCTTACACCCGTATGTTCTTTTCTGAATTTTATAACCCCTTTCAGTTTGTGGGAAGCCGTGCCTTACACCCGTATGTTCTTTTCTGAATTTTATAACCCCTTTCAGTTTGTGGGAAGCCGTGCCTTACACCCGTATGTTCTTTTCTGAATTTTATAACCCCTTTCAGTTTGTGGGAAGCCGTGCCTTACACCCGTATGTTCTTTTCTGAATTTTATAACCCCTTTCAGTTTGTGGGAAGCCGTGCCTTACACCCGTATGTTCTTTTCTGAATTTTATAACCCCTTTCAGTTTGTGGGAAGCCGTGCCTTACACCCGTATGTTCTTTTCTGAATTTTATAACCCCTTTCAGTTTGTGGGAAGCCGTGCCTTACACCCGTATGTTCTTTTCTGAATTTTATAACCCCTTTCAGTTTGTGGGAAGCCGTGCCTTACACCCGTATGTTCTTTTTTACTACCAATCATTTTAGTAAATTTCCTTTTGATCAGTTTTCGGATTTGCAGTTTATGTTTCAACTTTGAGCCAATAACAGTATCGAAACCATTGTCAGCAACATGAACACACACAAACACGGCCTCTATCAATCACTTACGGAAATCTATCAGGGCACATCCATTATGCAAGAGATAAGTTCATACAATAACTTGCGGAAAACTTGGCCTCGGCGGCATTGCCCATACGGCGAGGCAGACGGACTGCATGACGACTGTATTACTGTCAAGTCAACTACAGTTAGCATGTGCAAGAGATAAGTTCATACAATAACTTGCAGAAAACATAGCACGATAAGATAAACAGAGATAAAGTATGTTTACCTAAGATAATTAAAATATGTTTTTTGGTAAGAGAGATAGGTTATAGCACTGACGTGTTGTGGGTATTATTCATTTTTAACAACAATAGCACAAATAATACGCAGCTTAACCTAACCTATAAAGAAAAACTAACTATATTCCCTATAGGTTCCCAAGATGCTTGCAGCGTTGCAAAATAGCTGCCGGCCTTTGGGTCGCCTGTTGCCTCGGTGAAACGTGCGGAGATGTCTGACTGCATTTAAACCACAACAAAACGTGACGTCAAATTCCTTTGCAGTGAGAATGCAGTTCGTCTATGCAAACCGAGAAAATGGACCGCAAAGATCTATAATACCACCACTTTAGAATTATCGCAGACTTTATTCCGTTTGAATAGTGCCTATATTTGCAGTGAAAATGAAACCTGTCCATATATGAGAACTAACCTTAATGGATTTAGTTTTCGGAATTGTAATGAAGTTTTGATATATTTTGATTTGTTCAAAATCATTTGAACTTAAAATCTGTTTTCTTATTTGCCCTGACATCTTGGACGCTTCCTGAGAGCAACGCAAGACATTAATGGTTTTCTGCATGCTTAGGACCTGCCTCACCTTCTGAATGTATTTGGGGAAAAAAATAACATGTATGTTTGTTTAGTGCTAGTAGAGTTCGATGGTTTCGGTGTAATATATTACGTGGGATTTGTAATTAAGGCGATGGGATAATTAACCCGTCATAAAAGCAATACAAAATCCTATCTAAAATAACATTCATACATGACATGACATAAAATGTGCATAAAACAAGCACTATATTTTATTGTACGTACAACAACATTTCTATGTAAGTTTTACAAAAATGTTCTACTTACCTGTTAAATGTACAACCAACAGCTGACTTATCCACAAACTACAACATTATTATGTTATACTTACAAGTTTCCAAGATTGTAGCTACGAATTCTTTGTTTCTGATGTTATTGAAATATTATGGAAATTTCTATTCAATACACCGTGCAATCGGAATATAAGTTGAAATGACATGATAACATCTGTCGCACACGACTTCGCGACCCCTGGGCCAGGGGTAGATAGCCTCCATATTGGGGTTAGTGAAAAATAGTATATTATTTAATTGCATAAATTTCATGTAGGTGGAGGTACACCTGTGGATGTGATGTGACTCAGAATGGTAGTAAAAGAAATATTGTACACAGTGTTAAAAGCGACTCTATTTGAATATTGCACATGAAAGTAAGTGAAATCCTGCTGCATATAATATTATTTACGGAGTAGGTAGGGTGACAAAGGCTGATAAATAGTCAGCCCATCACTTATAGCACCTACTTTGAAGCCCCGGGCTGTATTTTTTGGGTTTGCTCTTGACTCTACAGCTCTTGGCAGAGTCGACGGTGGAGATAGATCACCCAGAAGATATCTGTTATGGCACTCTCACGATTGAAGCAACGAAGCAAGCTGTTTGGCGTCGGACTCTTGTTTCGTTTTCATAATAATTTTGTAAAAAAAAACCGTCACTCAAACTAAAATCATGCGCTAAAAGCTTTCACTGGGCAGACAAATCTTTCACGCGCCACTAGTTTGCCACCCCTGCAGCCGTAACCCCATCCTAAGCGCATTACCATAACGCATAACCTTTATGTGTCGGAAAAAAATAATGGCCACTTGGCAGAATGCCACTAAGGGCTTTAGCCATCCGGTGCAGCACAACTAAAAAGAAAAAAGAAGGGCTCTATGTTAGCTGGATATTGACATTAAATCTAAAACGCCAGCCAGTGTATGAAGACCTCTTGTCAGATGTGAGTTGGGGTCAATATGGATGTGGCAAGTAGCCGGGGTACTGTGATGAAATGTGACGTGTGACACTTGCGTGAACCTTTGAGAAGGGACACAGGGGTTCATAGGTTGGATAACTTCTACAAGTAGGTACTTATAGCTAGAGTTGTGTATACTTCGGAGAGTTGAAAGGAAAATAATCTGTCTATACAAAAACGTTTGAGAACCTCAAGTTTGATTGAATTATCCATTTATGTAATTTTTCTTGTTTAAAGTTGTTTAATTCACCTTCACTTCTGGTAACTAGAAAAAAAAGTCACCTTATATGGAGAAATATCAGTTTCGGTGGAACTTCTTTTTGGGTTTCTAAAAAATGACTAAGGCTTGGCACGCAGTTCGATTTTTTCCGCGCGAGTTAAATCCACAAAAATCTGTGATGTATGGAGTTGTATGAAGTTTCACGCACTTGCGGAAAAAAATCGCGCGAGAGAAAAAGCTGTGCGCGTTAAGCCTAAAAATAAATTATTTTTGTCTGATTTTTGTTGTTGTGCTATTAACTTGAATCAAATTCACAAGTGCCATAACATCGTCAGACAACACGCAAGTGTCAAAAGTGTGATATATAAGTTTGTCAAACATCATGTACGTGTGTCAACTTATGAAACAAGGGAACAAGGGTGACAATCTCTTGAAGGGGGTCGTGACCTGAGGGACTTGGATTCTTGGCATGCCGGAGGTGGGATAGTTTACTTTGGAGAAGATTGGATACGGAACCTTGGGGAACATTGAACTTTGATCACGATGGACTGCTATTAGACAAGTAAGTAAACCTGTAGTTACGCACACAACGACGCTTGCCCATGCGCACAACCACAAGACGTATGGTAGAGCGGCAGTCGTAAAATAAAAATATAAAATCACGCCTGTATCCCTAATGGGGTAGGCAGAGCAAAAACGACCTAAAAATAGGTTGTTCCGCCACGTCTGACAAGTTTCGAGGGCTAATGCAGATGATGATTATGTATATTGCTATAGTGACAGGTTGTCAGCCCATCGCGCCTAAATTGCAATACACTGAAACCCTCGATTCCCTTAGCTGATTTTTACAGCATGCACGGGAGGAGATGCAGCTGGCACATTCTACGTTTTTCTATTTCCTCCAGTCCAGCATGGAAATAAAAATAGTATTATATAATTGAATATAAGCTAATAAGTCTGCATCAGGTTCTAATAATAGAGCCCGATCGACAAACACTTCACAAGTAAATTATCAAGTACATTTCCACAAGTGACTGTTCACAGAAAACAATAAACAGAATTCATTGTCTAATCACAAACCCATTCAAAAGCGGAACTCACCAAACACAAACAACAAAATTACCCCGAAGAGAGTCGATCGGGAAATTCCGTCCAATTCAATATTTACATTCTTACCCCAACTTCCGTCACTGGTAAAATCTTGCTAATCAACAGTCTTATAGCTCCCCGTAGAATAAACAAAAGACAAAAACAAGAGATTCCATTGTGTAAGAAATAAAGTGAAAATTTGAAGTTAACGACAAACGTAGCGATGTAAATCATTGAGGGCGAAGGCGCGCGGAATTAATATCAGTTTTCTACGTCTCCTCGGCAATTACAGTGTTGTCCGTATCACTGCCGGCACGATTCCGGCAAAGATTATGCGTACAGATGCGACACATCTTTATAAAATATAAATTTCATAAGTTAGTATGTACAGGTGGTGTAGTGTCTTATCCGCATTGTGCTTTGATGATAGATTGCACGACTTTCTTGTCTTAAGTTAGTTTCAATAATATTTATATCAGTTCAGTTTAACATTGGCACAATAGCTGTCAAACTTCTCGTATCTACCAGTAGGTACTCAATGCATAAAAAACAATACTGCTAAGTACAGCGTACATTCTGATTAAACGCTTGTACCGACCTATAATATAAATGGTGTTAGGACAAACATTGTGTTCCTTCAAGAAGGCAAATCAGTGCTGTGTATTCAACAACTTTTCCTATGAGACAGACGCTCCCATACATGAAAACAGTGATTAAATTGACAGTACTCCTAGTGAAATAGTAGATTTTATTACGTGGGAGTAAAATAATATTTTTAAGGCGAGGGCGCTTTTTTGAATCCAGAGCGAAGTGAGGGATTCTAGAGTAGAATCCCGAGCGTAGCGAGGGATTCTAAAGTAGAATCCTGAACGTAGCGAGGGATTCAAAGTACGTCGCCCGAGCCAAAAATATTTTTGCTCCCGAGTGATACACTCTACTTTTCATCCCCATCTATGAGAAAAAAAGGCGCCTAACTAACACATGCAGCTGTAAATATTATAGAATAAGAATGTTATAGGTTCTTTCACTGCTAGAAGAATTATTTAATAATTCGTAAAAAGAGTCGAAAACACGGGCTCCCTATAAAACCTTGCTGCCTACATGCCGTAGTTCGTGAATTTTCAATTTGTTTCTTTTTTTATTAATCAGCCGTCGCGCAGTCTAACCAGCCAGTGTTTATTCATACCATAATTTTTATTCGACATCTAACTATTTTGTTTTCGTTCCGCGTCATGCCAAATCAAGAAAAAAAATAAAGATGCTCCAAATTCAAAAAGTGCGATTAAAAGAACTTTTAATCGCACTTTTTGAATTTGGAGCCGGGTAAAAATGAGATTTTAATCCTCTTTATGAAAATAAGTGCGATTAAAAGTTCTTTTAATCGCACTTATTTTCATAAAGAGGATTAAAAGTTCTTTTAATCGCACTTATTTTCATAAAGAGGATTAAAATCTCATTTTTACCCGGCTGGGGCAGTCTCTAGCAAAGAGTAGAGTAAAAGTACCTATGTCGCTTAGAAGCATCAACTTTAGGCGCACTTATATGCGATTAAAGTCGTAGTTTTTGAATAGATGGGATGAAAATATCTTCTTTTTTCCAAACAGCCGCCTGATCTTTGCCCATCTCTCAAGAGAGTCTAATTTGACTCGCGACAACCCGGCGATTAAATTTTAATATTTGAAAAGCGAATTCGTTCGAGACGGCAGACGATTGCAATGGGGCGAGGTGTCTCTTTTATTTTGCATTCCTATTTCTGGGCGCGCAGTTTTGAATTTGGAATACTTACTTTTTTATTTTGAATGCCAGTTAAATAATTTGCAGATACAATACACACAATTTTTCGGAATATGAGAAGCTTCCGCACCCAACTTTCCTATGATGAAGACTTATTGAAATTACTGCGTACATATTTAGCAAATATTCGTTTGATTAGGTAATTTTTTTACGAGTTGAAAATATATCCTGTACGTAAATTAACATTTCTTTTAAATGAATAATACAAATTGTAATTGCTTTTTCAGTATGCTCAGGAAGAGAAGTAGCTGATGCATCCTAAAAAATCGATGTTTCTGTCCAGCATGGACCGGATATAATCTATACCAGAAATCGGCAAACACGGAAAGCTTTTAACAGCCAGCGATATTTCATCAATTAAGAAAAGAAGGGGGTGGCAAAGAGTTGTTTACTGCGGGTCCCGCGTCCCGTAATAAAGAATACCGGGATCCCGCGGGACCGCTAGGGGGCGCTACGACCGATGAATGAAAATGTTGCCTTTTAATGAAAATTGTGTTCTGGGACGGAAACATGCACTTTTGGTACCGTATTCTCCTTCTGTCAGATAGGTTGTAGGTTCGATTTGACTTAAGTTCGTATGACGGATCGCCTTGGAAGCTTGGACTGAACAGGAACACTAAAGTGCGAGCTCTATCGGATTACTCTGGAAAAACTTCTGCTTGACAACAGAAATAGGCGCGGGGACTACTTATACATTTGATACGAAACATTACATTACCAATAAAAACTTTATTCCGGCATTTCTAACTCAAGCCTCAAACAGACGGAGTGGCTGGACGCCAATTTCAAACCCGTAATTTTTTGTCGCTGTCTTTTTCCTCTAAATGTTGTTGTTGCATACTTTCTTTTTGTTTTCGACGGGGTTTAGCAAAATTTGGCATGCGCTCAGCGTCCGCGCAGACAAAATAAAACATATCTCCGGGCGTAAAACAGGTAGCCGGCCAATCATTTCATTTGGACCTCTCTCTATAGAGCGACGGAGTATTTTGATACAAAAGTGAGACAGTTTTTAAATAAATGCCGTCTAATTTAACTGATTTATATTGGTAGACTTTTATTCTGCCAGTTTTCCTAAAACCAAGATTTGAACTTATTATTAAATTCCTCAATAGATTTTTAGTTTTTCAGTTTTTTAGACTTGCGACTCTCTTGCTGTATTTTGCCATCGCGTAGAAAAAAAGCTTTGCCGTTCCATCATCAAAATGAAATTCTAAAGCAGCACACAAAAATAAATAAAAAAGAACATTATGCCAAAGTATCAATTTAGCAGCCAGCCATTCATCTATTTTCAAAAAACAATCTTGTACTTAGTAAAAGTATCAAGAAGTATAAACCTAACTACAAATATTGAGAATAATGCCAGCAACAATATAATGGTTGTTTATTGAAATACGGCGATTATTTTAATAGGACATCCGGCCACTGTGCGCCGAATACGGCAACGCTCACGGAATCCGACCAACTTAGAATAAGGTTGGGAATAGACGGGAAAATCGGGAACAAATTGCGGGACAGTCCCGTAACTTTTCACATGTGATATAACATAACAGGTATTTTCACGGATATGATACCTAAACCACGAATTTCACACCTAATCGCTGTAAACAGAAAGTTTTCGGTACGTCGTTCTTATTTTGGGAGACACTTCAGATAGGATGTGTTGTATTGTTGTAGTGATAAGTTTTCAGAAATGTCGCTTCTACTTGACCTACTAACTTTTACAGCATGAAAGAGAGGTACGAGTAGCTGGTATAGCGTTATTATTTCGACGTGGAAGCAGACTTTTTGAGGCTAATATAATGTAGGGATGTATTGTTACAAAAAATTTAACATTTCGGGATTTTCGGGACTTCGCTTTGTCTCGTGTCACATGTCCCGTTAAAAAATCCTTAACCACAACCATCCCTACCAACAATAAGCATTAGAATAATGATACGATATCCCGTATCCTTCAAAATTCGAGGTTATATCTAATTGGTCGTTGCGAGGGCTCATCTCGTATGCAAATGAGATGCACCTGTGCGATACGAACCCGGTCTTCATTCATTCGTTCAATTTCGTTCACTCGTTCAGTAGCAACCCATTGTTTTATAGTGATGATGATTATAGGAGTAAACGTAAGGAGGTCATCGACGTAGAGTGTTTTTGAGGAAAATATACGGGTTGTGGTTATTACTGAATGAATGCCTTATGGTTTTGATTAGATCCATATCGGCAATACATTTGTGATTATAGCACGCAAGTTAAAATGAACAAAACAAGTGAAGGTTTGGGTATGAATTAAAATAATAGTCATGCCTAAAATGGTCATGCTTTGCTGTCATACTGGCCTTGGCAGACAGATGCGATCAGCAGTATGGGATGTATCATGTACTACTTATTTATCAATCTATCTATCAAATAAAATAATCTATTCGGTACCAGTTTATACATTTCAAAAAGCTCAGCAATTATGCTCCAGTTGATCGAAGACTGTAGCTCCAGTCGACTTGACAAACGATAATACGATTCTCGGTTGACCAATCCATCTCTCCCATCACCGATGAATAAAAGACGATAAGAAGCACAGTCGCAAAAACTTGTACCTACGTACTTAGGCCGTGACCTCAGCTGTCTAGGCCCCGCTCACTTCCCCGCTGGCGCCCGTACCTTCACCCCCAACCTGATGTGACCCGGCCATGTCGCCGGTCGCCGGCCGTGGATCGATACAGCCTCTGCACTTGAGCTTTTTGCCCCCCCCCCCCCTTCCATCTACCCGCGTCTCATACCGCCCCCTCCCCTCGCCATCCTCCGCGATATTACGATGCCATTTTTATGTTTATTTCCACTTTTATACCGCGGGTTGATTACGTTTTAAGTAATGCGAGTGTTCGAAGTTTTGTTATGGAGAGAGGTGGGCTACTGATAAATAAACAAAATGTTATTCCATTTTGATAAAGTTCACGATATTCATTAATCTAATTTGATTCATTGACCAGGATATCAACAACTTTAGAGGTTGATTGAGAGCTAAGTTAAGGTTGTTTGTGTTTTCGAAATGAGAGACAAACTCGATTCTAAGTTGATTTCACCAGTTATTTTAGAACATTCTCGGAGGATAATACTTAGGTACCTTGCTTTGAAATTCATATACCTACTATACCAAATATTCCATATCTAAACTAAACGCAATAACGAAATGGAAAAAGGGTCCTACATAAAAAGCTCATAATCCTAGCATGTACCTAATATAAAACGAACCCATATAACCCTCTTATAAGGGCACATTGGAGGCTTTATAGTACATACGCCCCCGTTCAACCTTCAAGGCTTTTTAGGGACAGTGACACAGCTGAAAGTCGTCTCTCTCTGCCACGCCCACTGGCGACATTTTAGGCCACGCCCTATGCGACAGTTTCCACCAATCAGGTGGCAGCAGGCTTTTTTATTGAGGACAATTTGTATGAAGGAGGCATTGCGATGAGTTTTTTGGTGGATGTAGGCGGAGTACAGTCTTGGGATATCTTGAATTGGTTATAGTTATGAAAGGATCGATTTAAAGTTTTAATAGATCTACGAAATTACAAAAATGGATCATACTTAGAAAAAAAAAGTTTTTGTACAGAAAATGACTTAAATCGATGAAAAAAACAAAGAATATGCTGCCGGGCATAAAAAAAAACAAAGTAATAGAATGTTTCATGGAAAAAATTCTTTTGTTTCGTAAACAAGCTTAAACCATCATTAATTTGAGTCTTTGTTGCTTGGTACTTTCATATTTTCAGCATATAACGTACTTCACCTAGGTAGAGTCGTAATGAGAATACAGAAATACACCTACAGACGCGACTGTATGTAAAAACTTCAGCAATTTAATTTCGTTCATTCTATAGGATGCCAAACTCCACATTCCTAACTCCGCCATAAAATTGATTATGCTACCCTCATCTCCATATCCTGCAGGATACTGTAGCTAAGCCAGACGACGAATAACGACAGTCTCCCGGCCCCCCTTCTCCCTAAAAGGGGGGAGTTTCCACCCAAGTGGAGGGGTTGAATGGGGGGACTTCTCTCTTTTATTTCGCTACCCAAAGCCTTGTTGCCAACTCTCAAAAGGAAAATAATTAAAAAAGCAAAATGATTTTAGTACGTCAACTGATGAAATGTGGTTTGTTTCATAGGTCCCTGACGTAGTTTCTGTAAAGACTGCGACCGAGACCGACAGCTTAACGTATCTTCCGATGCACGGAATAATTTCACTTATTAATCAGTCAATGAGCTGGGTGATCCAGCCTGCATTATCCCAACCAGACCTAACTAAATAAAAAAAATATTGAAAATAATTATTAATATACGTGTCCTCCTCCCTGAGAGTTCAACCTATTCCTGAGACCTAACCTAACTCTCAATTAGAGCATATTGAACTTTGAATAAAAAAAAAACAGAAAATCTGCTGATTCGAGGTAAGGTTGGCAACACTGCAGCCTTTGTTCTCTAACTGGAAAAAAGTTTAAGCTATCGACTCCGGCAAATCTGGGTTTGGGTCAAATCTTCCTTTTTTTTTAACCATTCCTCGACTGAAAAGCTTTCAGGGAGTACGGTTTTTGAAGTTGAATACTTTAGATGCGGAAATTTTATTTGTACTTTTGAAACCCTTCAATTCTTTTACTGCTATGTATCTATCTAATACTTCCATGCTGGACTGGGAGTGATAGAAAAACATAGAATGTGCCAGCTGCATCTCCTCCCGGGCATGCTGTAAAAATCAGCTAAGGGATTCCAGGGTTTCAGTATTGTAATTTAGGCGATGGGCTGACAAGCTGTCACTATAGCAATATATATACCAATCTGGAATTAACCCTCTAAACTTGTCAGACGTATACGATACGATAGATCTGTATATTGCGGTAGTGATATGTTGTCAGCCCATCGCCTATATTACAATATACTTAAACCCTCGAATCCCTTAGCTAGTTTTTACAGCATGCCCGGGAGGAGATGCAGCTGGCACATTCTATGTTTTTCTATCGCTCCTAGTCCACCATGGAATATCAAATTATTTTATTTATTTTAAGCACCTATCTTACACCTACTGCGACACAAATGTATCTTGCTGCTCAATCTAAAAATTATACTTAATAATTAAATTATCTCCGATGCCCTTTATAGTCCCGGAGCTCACCGCAAAGTTTCAGCTGTTTATTTAACGTCTCAATTGAGGCATTCAATGGCGTTTCGGACTAAGTAACCTTTCATTTTGTACCCCGGACTATTCAACCACCTACACTTTATTTTGTATACTTTTTTGTATGGAGCTGGGTTTGTGAAACTCGTTATGGGAGCATTTATTGTGACCAATGGTCGTCTGGCATTCTTCAGGCAAGAGAAGGCCCGGCCGTCTTAGTACAAACGTAGTGGCGTTCAGTGGATAAAGAGGCTGAATCCGCTGGAATGATCTGGGAGGAGCTGGAGACTGGCGCTCAAGATCGTGAAAAATGGTAATCTCTTCTGCGAGCCTGTCCCTGATGAGGGATAAAAATATTTCATCATCATCAATGGTCGTCGTGATGTGCTACGGTTTAATCTTATACGATCTTCAACTTCTGCTTCTTCTATGGAGAGGTTGAAGAAAAGATGAACCACCCTCCTGAACAGTGTCAAGTTTTTTAAACGCAGTTTGTATGACAACAATGTCAGTGACAGCGACAGAAATTTGTCGGCTTAACGTACCTCCCAAAACACAGACTCATATTTCTCTTATCTGATGATTCAGCCAGCATTGTCCTAACAAAACTGGTGTCAAAAAAGTCTTCATTCCTCCAAATATATATTTTTTCAGTCAATATATTTCCTTTCATCTAATTTTTTACATTATATAAATAAGGGCGGGCTCGTTTTTGAAAGGCGCCATTCATGGGCGATACATTTATTAAAATGTATACAATATACGGGGTGTTTTATACAGGGTCTTCTATACAGGGTGGTTGAATAACGTCTGAGTGGGTCGTGGTCTCAATTAGGCCCTTTCATGGGATCTTGTATGAAAAGGAAGTGTCTAAGGCGAGTTTTTTATATTCCGTGAAGGGATTTTCATGTTTTACACCACTTGTAGAATGTTACATAAAAGGTGAGTCCTTATAAAAAATATCTGAATTCAAACAAGTAAATAGTTTACGTTACTAAGGCCCGTATTTATAAGGACTCACCCTATTTATGTAACATTCTACAAGTGGTGTAAAACATGAAAATCCCTTCACGGAATATAAAAAAACTCGCCTTAGACACTTCCTTTTCATACCAAGATCCCATGAAAAGGGCCTAATTGAGACCACGACCCACTCAGACGTTATTCAACCACCCTGTATAGAAGACCCTGTATAAAACACCCCGTATATTGTATACATTTTAATAAATGTATCGCCCAGAATGGCGCCTTTCAAAAACGAGCCCGCCTTATTTATATAATGTAAAAAAATTAGATGAAAGGAAATATATTTGACTGAAAAAATATATATTTGGACGGAATGAAGACATTTTTGACACCAGTTTTGTTAGGACAATGCTGGCTGAATCATCAGATAAGAGAAATATGAGTCTGTGTTTTGGGAGGTACGTTAAGCCGACAATTTCTGTCGCTGGTCACTGACATTGTTGTCATACAAACTGCGTTTAAAAAACTTGACACTGTTCAGGAGGTGGTTCATCTTTTCTTCAACCTCTCCATAGAAGAAGCAGAAGTTGAAGATCGTATAAGATTAAACCGTAGCACATCACGACGACCATTGATGATGATGAAATATTTTTATATCCCTCATCAGGGACAGGCTCGCAGAAGAGATTACCATTTTTCACGATCTTGAGCGCCAGTCTCCAGCTCCTCCCAGATCATTCCAGCGGATTCAGCCTCTTTATCCACTGAACGCCACTACGTTGTACTAAGACGGCCGGGCCTTCTCTTGCCTGAAGAATGCCAGACGACCATTGGTCACAATAAATGCTCCCATAACGAGTTTCACAAACCCAGCTCCATACAAAAAAGTATACAAAATAAAGTGTAGGTGGTTGAATAGTCCGGGGTACAAAATGAAAGGTTACTTAGTCCGAAACGCCTATTGAATGCCTCAATTGAGACGTTAAATAAACAGCTGAAACTTTGCGGTGAGCTCCGGGACTATAAAGGGCATCGGAGATAATTTAATTATTAAGTATAATTTTTAGATTGAGCAGCAAGATACATTTGTGTCGCAGTAGGTGTAAGATAGGTGCTTAAAATAAATAAAATAATTTGATATTCCATGGTGGACTAGGAGCGATAGAAAAACATAGAATGTGCCAGCTGCATCTCCTCCCGGGCATGCTGTAAAAACTAGCTAAGGGATTCGAGGGTTTAAGTATATTGTAATATAGGCGATGGGCTGACAACATATCACTACCGCAATATACAGATCTATCGTATCGTATACGTCTGACAAGTTTAGAGGGTTAATTCCAGATTGGTATATATATTGCTATAGTGACAGCTTGTCAGCCCATCGCCTAAATTACAATACTGAAACCCTGGAATCCCTTAGCTGATTTTTACAGCATGCCCGGGAGGAGATGCAGCTGGCACATTCTATGTTTTTCTATCACTCCCAGTCCAGCATGGAAGTATTAGATAGATACATAGCAGTAAAAGAATTGAAGGGTTTCAAAAGTACAAATAAAATTTCCGCATCTAAAGTATTCAACTTCAAAAACCGTACTCCCTGAAAGCTTTTCAGTCGAGGAATGGTTAAAAAAAAAGGAAGATTTGACCCAAACCCAGATTTGCCGGAGTCGATAGCTAAACTTTTTTCCAGTTAGAGAACAAAGGCTTGCAGTGTTGCCAACCTTACCTCGAATCAGCAGATTTTCTGTTTTTTTTTTATTCAAAGTTCAATATGCTCTAATTGAGAGTTAGGTTAGGTCTCAGGAATAGGTTGAACTCTCAGGGAGGAGGACACGTATATTAATAATTATTTTCAATATTTTTTTTATTTAGTTAGGTCTGGTTGGGATAATGCAGGCTGGATCACCCAGCTCATTGACTGATTAATAAGTGAAATTAGTTCCGTGCATCGGAAGATACGTTAAGCTGTCGGTCTCGGTCGCAGTCTTTACAGAAACTACGTCAGGGACCTATGAAACAAACCACATTTCATCAGTTGACGTACTAAAATCATTTTGCTTTTTTAATTATTTTCCTTTTGAGAGTTGGCAACAAGGCTTTGGGTAGCGAAATAAAAGAGAGAAGTCCCCCCATGTCAACCCCTCCACTTGGGTGGAAACTCCCCCCTTTTAGGGAGAAGGGGGGCCGGGAGACTGTCGTTATTCGTCGTCTGGCTTAGCTACAGTATCCTGCAGGATATGGAGATGAGGGTAGCATAATCAATTTTATGGCGGAGTTAGGAATGTGGAGTTTGGCATCCTATAGAATGAACGAAATTAAATTGCTGAAGTTTTACATACAGTCGCGTCTGTAGGTGTATTTCTGTATTCTCATTACGACTCTACCTAGGTGAAGTACGTTATATGCTGAAAATATGAAAGTACCAAGCAACAAAGACTCAAATTAATGATGGTTTAAGCTTGTTTACGAAACAAAAGAATTTTTTCCATGAAACATTCTATTACTTTGTTTTTTTTTTATGCCCGGCAGCATATTCTTTGTTTTTTTCATCGATTTAAGTCATTTTCTGTACAAAAACTTTTTTTTTCTAAGTATTGATCCATTTTTGTAATTTCGTAGATCTATTAAAACTTTAAATCGATCCTTTCATAAACTATAACCAATTCAAGATATCCCAAGACTGTACTCCGCCTACATCCACCAAAAACTCATCGCAATGCCTCCTTCATACAAATTGTCCTCAATAAAAAAGCCTGCTGCCACCTGATTGGTGAAACTGTCGCATAGGGCGTGGCCTAAAATGTCGCCAGTGGGCGTGGCAGAGAGAGACGACTTTCAGCTGTGTCACTGTCCCTAAAAAGCCTTGAAGGTTGAACGGGGCGTATGTACTATAAAGCCTCCAATGTGCCCTTATAAGAGGGTTATATGGGTTCGTTTCTATATTAGGTACATGCTAGGATTATGAGCTTTTTATGTAGGACCTTTTTCCATTTCGTTTATTGCGTTTAGTTTAGATATGGAATATTTGGTATAGTAGGTATATGAATTTCAAAGCAAGGTACCTAAGTATTATCCTCCGAGAATGTTACATAAAGGT
>JARACY010005427.1:0-21899 GCA_029255725.1 Scrobipalpa atriplicella | reverse complement strand
CAATGTTTCTGCAGTGTTGCCAGTATTTACCTGTTTTCCTGTCAGAATAAGCTGCAGTCATTCACATATTTGTTCAGACTTTTTCCGAACGTTATTGGGTCCGATGTGTCGCATAGTCTGTCTCCTGTATACCAAAGAGTGTTAACTTCAGATTTTGAAAAAAAAAGTGTATTTACTAGAAGAATGTTTTAGGTAAGTTATTTGTGCTCGCGGAGAGCTTAAACCGATCGATGAACAAATCGAATTGATCAATGTAAACTTGTTTGTATAAAGTGTCGCCGAAAGCGATTTTTTAATGAACAATCTTTGTAATCTTGGAAAGATTGTATTATTGTTCGTCTTTTGTAAATTGTTCTCTTTAAACGTCACGTTAGACGTGTGATTGTTCTTCTTTCAAAGAATGTTTTTGATACCTTTCCGAAGAAATGGCCTAAACCATGGGAAATATGTCCGAAGATTTTAATTTTAAATGTGATTCTGTATAGAACTTGCATTAAATGTTTACGAAGAAGATATTTAATAATGTACAAGTTAAATTATATGTGTTGATAGCAGGCGGTATCGACCAAAGCATAATTAAATTTTAACTGTGAATTTACAAACCTTGCAATTTTCCGCCTGAATTTAAATGTTTATATCAAAACAGGTCAACGAGGATTTAAACAATCTTTATTGTTGGCCGCCAAATAAATTGAAAGGATTTTTATATGGATTTTGAAATATGGCGGATTTGGTTGGATATTTTCATGGTTAATCCTTGTTGAGCTGTGGTAACTTAAAAAATAAATGATTTCATATTTTCTGTACCCCATGCGGGATGATGTTTTTCGAAGGTCTTGTTGAAAGTGCAGGCAACACTTAGCACCAAAACGTATACTAATTTAATTTGTTGTAATGTAAATGTTTAAACTTTATTCTCTTTAACATATATTTTTCTAAGAAATAATGGCGCGTAGCTTCTAGATTATTTTAATAACAAAGAGAGATATGAACTAAATAGACTTATCACTTTTTGTTGATTGTTTTATAAGTGTTGCCACCTGTCTATAGTAGTGGTGTGAGTGTTGCCCGCACTCGCTCCGGTTGTATTATACTGTTGCTGTTGGTGAGTTGTCGCCGCGGTTCTTATATTTTTGTATGAAGGCTGTCTGTACGTAGTAACTGTATGTAATATAACGTACCGGATACGATCCACGTACGGGATAAAATGTTGTGTCTTTGAGAATTTTATTGTTAAATTGGAATACAGATGAAATAATTATTTAATAAATGTATATATATTATTATATATATATTTGGAAATACAACTGCATTTTTATTTTGAATGCCATTTTTTATTTGATTTCGCAACCCCTAGATATAGCTTACGCTAAAAGGTCAAGTTTAACAAAAATAACAACATAATTGCACCATTATACAAAAATAAATGTTCACTTATTTGGTATTTACAAAAATAATTAATTTACTTACATTCTAAATTTTAAGTATTCCATTACAATCCAAAGTACGTATAAGCAGATTTTAAAGCACTTTATATTTTTTTATAAATCCATTTAAATACATTCTTCCAACACAGTAGTGCGTGTTATCTTGCACTGCACATGTCTCAGATTTGATTTAATATAACCAGATAATTAGTCGGACACACATAATAACCCCAGCAGAATACCGACTTTATCAGCGTAGGTAAATATTATTCCTTTTTTCACTCAAGTGAAAAATAAATAAATAATAAAGTATGTCGTCTGCGGCAGCCATAGAAGTGATCAACAAAAAATAGCAACTCGGAAAAGTGTTGCTAAGTCAGTCATATTTAAAATTATGTAAATTATTTTAAATATTTACTGTAATGGTTTATTTACTAACCAGTAATAAATTATTAGGAACCCATAATCACTGGAAAGTTTACTATGATCAAATAAATCGTTATGCAGTGAAATAAGAAAGTTGAAAAATCTATAGCGAGAATGGAGATGTTGAATTTCTATAAGAAATATTTTCTAATATAAGAAACAGACAGAACTAATTTTATATTAGTTCGCCCAAATCGTCACTTTATCTCTGGGACTAAAAGAGTTTATTTTACAATGAACAGTATGCGACTAGAATAAGTCTTTAGAAGCAGCCTTTTATCTATAAATGCTTAGAGTTTACAATAGTAACTTTATGTGCTTAGTTTGTCTTTTCTATACAACTTTATATCCCATCGTGCTAGATTATCGATGCCACCTGCTAAAGATAGAATTAATGCATTATGTGTCAATTTTAAACAATTACACCTTTTTGGGGCGATGACCTGGACGCTTTTGAAAAGGCCAGGAAAAACTTAGCTGGTGATCGAGACCAGTGGAAAAAGAAAGAGGACGCCTTTTTAAATTAATTTAAAATTTGTAGCAGGTGCTATCTAGAATTCAGCCTATATTATAGTCTTTGCAAACGTTATCAAGTTTCGAGTTTTCCGATCATACATAAGGCTAAAAGCGTCCAGGCGACAAAACAGTTGCGCGACAGTAGGACCTCTCTCTTGCACTCACAGTGTAGAAAAGAGAGATCCGACTGCAACTGTTTTAACCAATATTGTCGCCTGTGCGCGCCCCCCTTAAGTTCGTCACGATATTGTGTCATTCCATCGCTCAGTAGCACCCCTGTAGTGTGTATCGCCGGTGTGACGTCACAACATGGCGGCTAGAGGCTGTCGGGAGGGTCAAGAGTGCTGCAGTGGCAGTTGCACGAACTCACCGGACATTCCGTGTGCTCGCTACGGAGAGAATCATCATTTGAATAACAATAATAGTTCATTTGAATATACTATTATATAGTTCGAAACAAAACAGTAAATGTAAAATATGTGCACCACTTTCTACGTTAAGACCATTATTAATCATGTGTTTTGTAAAACTCTCGGGCACTAAAAAAAGTCTCATGCAGATTAATCTCGACCTGTTGTGATGACAAGTTTAACTGTTAGTACATACCGGAACCAGTGCAGCATATGATGGGCGTGCCCTCCGTGCCTGCAGGCGACGCACCAGCTGAACCACGCGGGGAAGGGAGCTCCCCCCGCGCCGCCGCCCCCGCCCCCGCCCGCGCCCGTGCCCAGGTGGAGGGAACACACTCCACAGCGGGGGAGGGGCTTGCGGCAGTTCGGGCAGGAGGCTATTTGCTGAGAAAAAACGATACATTCGTGTTACATAAGTTTGATATTAGTGTAACATTAATCTGATTTCCGTATTCGTATCGTTATCGTTTTCAGTACGTTATAGCAGCAAAGCGCAAGCTACCTCATCATAACTTCTTTGGGGTTTGTTTCTTATCACTAGCATTAGGCACATACACATCTACCTAGTTTTGACTAACAGTAACAAATAATATATGTACCTTCATCTTAGCAGCGGGCGGCGGCACCCTAGCCAAGGCAGCTCTGGGGCGCTGCGGGCCGGGGGGGGCGGCGACTCCCTTGCCGCAGTAGGTGCAGGCTATAGACACCGCGCGCCCCGTCTCGCCCCCCTCCCCCGCCGTCACCCACGTGTCGAGCGAACAACGCGCCCACCACAGCTGCCAGCTGTCCAGGATTGAGCGGTAGCTGGGGAGAAATAAAAGACATTAGAAATGGCTTTAATGAGAGATGAATATCAGTCCCAATTCAAAAATAAACACTTTTCGATCCTACTGAAGTCATACAAAATCAGGTAAATAGTAACAAACTATCCTTTACTGCTGGTAACGTAAAAGACGATAAAGAAAGAAGAGAAAAGAACACGCACTGCACTCGCTAAATATTTAAGACAAGAAAACAAGAAGAATATATTACCTGTCCAGCCAGTTCTGTGCTCTAGGATCAGCAAGAACTTCTGGAGTAAAGCACCTTGCAGCTACTAAAGCTGCAGTCTGCACATCGCCGGTATTTTCTACCCAGCGTTGGAGGAGCGTTATGCCTTCTGTACTAGTACCTGTAATGGAGAAAGATAATCGAAATAAAATTAATACAAGACCGAAGGAGGATTGCAAGACCTCAAAGCACAACTATAAACTTACTTCTGAGGTTTCCGAACCCAATGAATTACGATACGACGTGTGATTACTTAAAAAAGGAACGGAAACCTTTCTACAGCCCAGATGACGCGCACAATACAGATTACCTCTAATTTGTAGGCTGTAATTTCAGGTCATACAAATAAACAATCACTAAAGCCTTATCATTGTTTACCACTCTTTTTTTCACTTACCGGTGAATCCTCCTGGAAATTTTAAATTCAAGCAAATGCCATTTAGTCTAATTAATGCTCCCCCTGGACATGTTCTATTCAAGCGAATGCCATTTGGTCTAATAAACGCTCCCCCTGGACATTTTCTATTCAAGCGAATGCCATTTGGTCTAATAAATGCTCCCCCTGGACATTTTTAATTCAAGCGAATGCCATTTGGTCTAATAAATGCACCTGGTACTCACCAGTAAGCAATATTCCGGATAGATCTCCCTGTTCGACGAGTGTTTCACAGGTTGTTCGCACATATTCACTGAGCTTCGTGTCTGATAGGAAGATGCAAGCGAATGCCACTCGGTCTTCCAAACGCATCTCGGTTTCATTCTGAAAAATTATTTACTAAAGTAAACAAGTATTGGAAAGGATGGAATACACAAGTATCAAGACAGGCATTTAAACTCAAGTCGCGAGTGTAGCGAGTTTGAAATATCACTTTATTACAATATTGGCTACAGAGACAAACATGTAATATAGAATTTAGTAGCGAGCAGAGCAATGTCTTACCAGCACAGCGCTCATGTCAGGCTGTGGCGAGGTAGCGTTATGGCCGGTGGTGCAAGCTGATGCAGCCAGGAAATGCAGTAAGGCTCTGAGGTAGGCGTCAGGTAACGCCGGGGCGGCCGCTACCACTGCTTCACGCCATAGTCGCTCTTCGCTTAGACCGGCCAATGCAAGCGCTACTACGCGTAACTGGAAAACAAAAAACTCTTAGATATGGCGACATGGCGGCCATCTTGAAAAATGGCAAAACCAGAAATACCGAGTCAGTTATATTACATGAAAAATTTCATCCATCGAATCAACTTTTTTAAATTGGCAGTCATTTCAAAATGTGGCCATCCAATGATCATGATAATTACGGGCGGGCCCACGTAACTTTTTTTTTTCAAACACTCCTATAGCTGTTTAACAAACACAAGCGAGATATGGGCTTAATTGCGTCTACACCTGGCAGTGAATATGTTGATTACGTGGTCAATACCCTTCGACTGAGGTATTGAAGTATGTCCTTCAGTGGAATTTAGTTTTACCTGTGGCTCGTGTGCTCTAGCTAGCACGTCTATAGCGGTGCGCAGGCGCAGATGGAAGGCTGCTAAGGCGGCGGCGCGGCACGGCGTCCCCTCCGCCTCCAACCGCTCCACCCCCGCGCCCGCGTTCTCCCACCCCCACCCCCACCCGCACAGTTGAAGCGCGCGGGAACGCTCTGCGCTCCTGGTCAACACACAGATATATTAACTATAAAAGTAGTCTCCTTGCAGCGACGAGCTAAAGCCATGGTCTAAAACTTTTTTGCTGTAGCAATTTTATTTTAAATCTCTAAACATCTGCAAGTTTTGCAGTAAAGTACGCTAAAAAATTTACACTTGAAATTATACATTTAAAAATCTCCAATACTATTTGTTTTATTTATTATGATGTTATGAGTATGTATGGCACTCAGAATTATGATGAAAAGTAAATAAATGATATAAATATTACGCACAATCCCCGAATTCGCTCATTGGCCGAAAAAAAGTGATACTTCGCGAAACGTGATGCATTCCAAAACGGCCAATCCGCGAAAGACGTCTTACTATTGCATCACACATACCTGTAAATAGTGACTCTTCTATTAGGTAAATCCGGCAACAGTGAAGGCACCATCTCGGACCGATACCCGCCATCTCCCGGCGATCGTAGCACTGTCCTCACTCCGGGATGTTTCCACGGACTGTTGCGTATACAACCTACAAATATTAATGGTATTACATCTTGGGCCACTGACCAGGCGAAAACCTAATCTAGTATTGGGTCTGGTTTCCCTTCTGGGATGCGGATGCCCAGTCGCTCTGTGTAAGAACCAGTACCCAATACGCTATTTGACTACTAATCAAATCAGCAACTTTTTATGAAATGTCAAAAACGTTTTTTTGTATTAAAATACAGGCTTATGACGTCACTAGCTTGTAAATATTGACTTCTCAAATCAATAACTTCTATATTTTTAACTTGATTATTAAATCGAAATATGCATTTGTTCATTAAATGATGAATGAGATCCACAGTATTTTATCCATCAGTTTTAAGGTATAAACGTTTTGAATTTTTTTAGCCACCCAGTCAACATGCCTTTTCCCTATATTAGGTAGCCGACCCCGTGAAATACGGGATAAGGCTAGGGCGATGGAATAACTTAAAATATTCCTGCACAAAACATTGAACATGTTGTCATTCTTTCCTTCGTTCAATTCCCTATATTAGGTAGAAGCACGAACAAGTAACAAATCTCAACTCACCATCTTCGACGAGCGACTTGCTGAGCGCTAGGAAATGCCACAGCCCGCTGAGAGTCTCGTCGTCCGCCAAGTCTGCGTTCTGCCACAGGTCAGGCTAAGGATATCAAACAAGGGTTTTTTGTAAGTATGCATTTCAGATCAACACAAATTAGTTACACATGTTGCTCCTGTAGCAGCAACAACGGAGTATCGGAGGATCAACATCAGAGTCAGTTTCATTTCCACTTTATATTAATTTTTAAATTTTGTTGTGAATGCCAGCGACAAAATATGTACCCGTGAACTTAACATTGAATTTTCGATGCGCTGCCGTTCTAGGTCAAGTTAAATGCCGCGAAACTGTACCTTGAGCCCGTAGTCGGTTTGTGCGCGTCCCCGCATCACGTAGGACACGTCTCTGAGCGCGGCGTAGAAGTCCTCCTTCATGAGACGCAGCGCCGCGCCGCACGACGACCACGCGACACCGCGCCGCGCGCCCCACGCCACCGTCACACGCTCGCACACTGTGTGGTCTATTAGGGTTCCTAGGAAAGGAGAATAGAAACTTTAAATTGTCATGGGCGGATTCAGGATATTTTTCTCGGGGGGGGGGGGGCACAAGTATGTACTGTGATGAAACCTCTACAGTACAAAAACACACCGTTCTGCAAACAATCCGCCCTTGATTTGTTCACTAGAATCAACATTTTTGCTATTAATTTTGTAGGTACCTTAAATTAGACGAAATATCTTGTTTGTTTAAGCAATGACGACATAGTTTTTTATTTCAGCTCTAGAGGTATTAAAAGCAACAGACAACTGAGCTGTAAAAAGAAAAATATTTTTTTTGTAAAGGTGCTCAGTTTGACCGGATGAAGTCTGGAGAATCACAATTATACCATGAATTAATTGGAATAATTATTATTCTGTAAATGTACAAACTTATATAATTGACGTGTGTGTACCTGTATGTGTGAGTGCTAACAGTCTCTGCGGATGAGCGGGGTGCCAGGCAGCAGCAGCGATGGTTGCTGTGGCCGAGCCTGCTGACACGTCGCGCTCGACAGCGTTGCCGCCGCGCGCCCACTGCTCCTCTAATTCTGCTTCTACTGCACTCTGGTCGGGAAAATTATCGGGAAGACATATGGAACATATTTTTTTTGGATTTTTTAATACATTTTTTTTTTTAAATTATTTAAAATAAATGAGTTTTTGGGCCGATTCCGGATTTATCTCAAAATATTCTTATATAGGTAAGCCTATGAAAAAAAACTTAGGAAAATGGAGAAAGCTTGTGAAAGCCCCATGTACCAGCGGGGTACCCTAAGGATAACAACAACAACATGAAAAAAAAAACTGACAATGACAAGCAAGTTGACGTCTACTTGATGTATACTATTTAAGTCGTGATGTGAACGGGTCCCGTCCCGACTAAAATCCTTTGAAATGTGTTCGTTCGTTCGTTCTATGTGACAGGATTATAATAAGTCCATCTATACTGACATTCTTTTCTGAACGCTCAAGACGGAAAGTGACAGGACCAAACTAAAATAAGTTAAGGTGTTTTTTTTATTTTACGTAAATAAAGACATAAAATGATAAAGCAATAGACTTACAGCATCTATAGCTTGCGCGTTCTTTTCACTATTAGCTTGTTGTATGTCGTGCAGTCTGATCGTCATCGAGTCTCTCTGTAATGACATCAGCAGATTCCTTCTGCTAGGACACCATTGTATCTTCACTACTGCCCTGTGGGATTAGGATATACACCATATACAACGAGTAACATAACATAACATAATGAGGAGCCAAACTAAAAGCTAAATACAGATGGCGCTCTGGGCGACTGTACCTTATTTCGTGTCAATGTCACATGTGTATTGCGATTTTATCAGTTTTTTTAACATAAACGATATTTTTTTCAATATAATCACTTTCTTTGTAATGCGCTGAACACATTCAACTTGCATCACTTGCATTGAAGTTTTTAATACGTAATTTTTTTTCCCACTGTCTCTCACTGTTTTCTTTATTTGTAATCTTTGGAAAACAAATGAATTCCCCTATTTTTGCAATGAAATGCACTGCATTGTGGCATTTACCGATAATATTCTAAAAATATTCAATTTGTTTACAAAAGTTGGTACAATTTGACAGTTCTCAAGGTACAGTCGCCCATGCGACACCTAGCGGGAGAAAAAGGCAGTTTTCCTCCTAAATACGAAAAAAACAATTGACTTCCCATACTAAATGCGCTATCAGCTGATGCATTTTGTATGGAAGGTAATTTTATTTTTATTTTGGCCTATGTTTCTTAGGGAAAGTTGTTCAGTTTCATGGGTAGATCCACATCTTTCTAGATCCATACCCTTTCTGTTACACGTTGAATAATAGTTGAACTTGAACAGGAAACGAAGCATATGGACAAGAGTTACACAGATATCAGAATATTCAGAATAAAAAGATCTTGAGACTTAACAACAAGTAGCTTTTGCCAAAAATACGAAGTATAATATCTTGACTTGTATTTGCAAATTGACATGCCATAGCTTACCTAGGCTGTGGCAACGTAAGTAGCGGTCGGTCGAATGCTCTAGCGTCCCACACACAGACCATGTTGTCACCTCTGGACGCGATCTGCCATGAATTAAACGGGTCGCTACACGCGCCGTACAGGTAGCGGGATGTAGTCATGCTCACTGCCTTGTTCGACAAATCTAAAATGGTTGTCATATTTTAGAAAGAAAAATAGCCCTGTAAGTGCAAAAAGTATAGTAAAAACATGAAAATTATAGCCTTCTTTACCTCTAAGATCAAATATCTTGATATGCTTCATGTTCATGGAGGCAAGCAGTGTTCTATTCGCGCAGTTGGACCACGACACGTTGTGTGCTGTTTCTGAGAGCGCCATCTCTGCAAGTGGTTTAGTAAGAGACTCTGTGGCGGATAGGGTGGTTGAGCTTGTGCCTGTAAGTGATTTAATAAAATATTCTTGATCAAATCAGGATTATTATTTTTTTTTAATCAATACTAATATATGTTGGGAGAGGGCGACCAAAGAAAAGATGGATGGACTGCGTGAAAGATGATATTTCTAATACAGGTGTGAATGTTGAACTGACGGCTGACAGGGATGATTGGAAGAAGAAAACGTACTGCGCCGATCCCAGATAAATGGGATAAGGGCAAGCGAATGATGATGAATTTGGTTTTAACTAGAATGGTCATGAAAATATGCAGGCCTGTTTGGGTGATGAAAGCTACACCCAGAAGAAAATTTTGACAGTTTGTTTAACAGGCACTGAGGTGGTGAGGCCCAGATTGTGCCGACTGCTTCCTAGCCTATCAAAAACTCTGATTGACCTCTATATTTAGTTAGACAGTTAACTTTCTGTCTCTTTGTGTGTCTCATTGTGTAAAGTTTGACCCACCTGCTGCTGGTTCCTCTGGTGCCCCTCTATTAACGTCCCACAATAACACACAATGGTCACTCCGGTGCTTATCCAGGGCTGATGCCAGGAGATTAGTCTCCACATGGCTCCAGGATACTGAGTTACAGGGTCTAGTGTAGCGGGGTACTGTAACATAACATGTTTGAAAATTTTGAAATAAGCAGATCTAATATTTAGAAAAGTTACTACTTACTCCTTTGTTAATTTACCTTATTCCTATGTAAAAACTTCTTAATAGTCTAGAAAGCAACCTGAGTTACCCTGAGTAGTAAATTGGAAATTTTACTGGTATTTAATATAGTTTGTCTCAAATCTCAAATAATATTTCAGAAGAAGTAACATCAATAATAACCAATTTTTGTTTCAGAGTATTAATATTACAATAATTTCTGTGCATTCCATATTACCAAACTCTTTCCCAGCAAGTCCAAGTGGATCATAAGTCTGCTTCAAGGTGGCTAGCGAGACTTTCCCATTGGAGTGCCCGAGTGCCAGCAATGGATCTGGCTGCTCGGCGATCGCACTGATCTCCACGCAGCGCACCCCGCTGGCACTCTGAGACGCTATTACTGTTGCCCCTCGCGTTGGGGAAATCTGTGTGACTGTAGAAAAAGACAGATTGTATAGCATGTGTCTTGTGATGATTTAGGAAGAAACGGATAAATAGAGGATGTAGGCTATAATATAACTTGACTCTCTGACCATATAATGACTAATTACAGGGTAGAAGAAGGTCGTGAGCATGCCGATTGCGCATATACCTAGTTGTTTACAAAATACTTGCCTACATTGATAGTGACCAAGATAAGACTTTATCCAACATGTATGCTTTGATGATATCTGTTAGGTCTATAGATTTAGGTAGAAAGAAAGAACATATATATTTAAAATGGTTTTTCTTACTTACATGTAGTCTTTTTCTCAATTTCTTTGAGGCGGGCGACTTCGTACAAGGTTATGTCTGGGCCCCAAACTATAAATTTGTCGTGGTGTACTGGCGACCAAATCACATCGCCCTTGGCACTAGCCATGATTTATATAAGAATTTGGTGAAGAAAACACCAAAATCTCTGGAATCAACAATCGTGCGTGAGGCAATATTTTGGGTTTTTGTTTTGACAGCTTCGTTTTGTTCGTGCTTGTCAAAAGACTCAAATGACATTTGAAAAAAAAAACAAGTTCAGATTGCATCAACTAAACGCAACTTCAAAAAAGTGTTGCAATCGTAATTTGAAAAATTACCACTACAAACGCTACAAAATACCAAAAATAACTTACCGTTCTCTTTTCGCACTGACTACCTATAAAATTCTTAAACCTCTTTTAAAATAAGATTGATTTTTATTTCTCAATATATTCCGCAATAATATTATTTGATTTCTGGATTTCTGAAAGCTTGCAGTACGCACCCTTTCTATGTTTGCCAAGCCATAATAAAAAAAAAACAAAAAAAAATTACTCCACAGAGAAGAGTAATAATACCTATGTTTACTCGAATGGACGATTTGTGTGGATTTCTTTGATAAATAGTAAATATATACGTCTAGACAGAAAATAACAACGATAAGCGCTACTCAGATTGCTGCCGGTTCCACTTCCGAGCGACCGTGAGCCAGGCATTAAGCAGTGGCAATGTGCATGGACTCACAAACTATTTAGTGTGATTGTTTGATTCGAGTATTTGGACATTATGGTGCCTTCGCACGCAATTTGTGTGTCCCAGGAGGGACCTGCGAATGCTTTGGCCCTCAATAAGGACTGCACGCAAGTTGTAATAGCCGGTCGCAATGGTAAACTTTCAAATTATAACCAAAAATATCCAAATCTGTTTCTAGTTTATTTTGATTTTTTACTGTTATTTATTAGGATATTTACTATGAATTGTTTTTTTGCAGTTTTCAAAGTATTCTCGATCTTGGAGAATGAGTTTACAGAAGTCTGTAATTTGAGGGTCGGCAAAAATCTAAATCTTAATTTTTCTTCCATTGATGTTGCCTGGAGCACCATTGAAGGTATGGACAATTTATTTTATAGGATTTTGTGTACGAAATTAAAGCAAATAAATTATTGAAAAGATATTACATAGTCTAGATAGATTTTAGTTAAATCTTTAAATTGCTGGACTGGGAGTGATAGAAAAACATAGAATGTGCCAGCTGCATCTCCTCCCAGGCATGCTGGATTTTTGATAAGGTCTTTTTTGCTCTACCTACCCAAAATAAAGAAAGAATGGAATAAAGGCGTGATTTTATGTATGTATGTATTTAAATTGGATTATTTTTTATATTTTACTGCATTGAAAACTCACAGTAAGTAGCTGTACGATTTAAAATTTTGTTTAAAAAAAATATTTTCCATACAGAGAACACCTTAGCCACTGCAGCAACAAACGGAGCAGTAGTTGTATGGAACCTTGGCCGCTCCGGACGCTCCAAGCAAGAACATGTCTTCTCCGACCACAAGAGGACTGTCAACAAGGTCAGTAATGGCTCCAAGAGATTTTATTCAATTACTACTCATATTTAAAGCAAGGAACTCAATCCTTTCTTCTCTTATTTTATTATAAAACTGTCTGTATTTGAATGTTTCCATGCTGGACTGGGAGTGATAGAAAAACATAGAATGTGTTTGATACTGATCTTCTCCAGCATCTTCTCCCGAGCATGCTGTAAGAATCAGCTAAGGGATTCGAGGGTTTCAGTGTATTGTAATTTAGACGATGGCTGACAATCTATCACTACAACCATATACAAATCGATCTGAAATAACCCTCAAAACATATCAGATGTGGAGGAACGATCTTTGTTGAGAATGTTAATGCACTGCCATTAGGGATAAAGGCGTGATTTTATGTATTTGATTTGATTGTCCAGGTCAGTTTCCATCTAACAGAGCCATCACTACTGATATCTGGCTCCCAGGATGGCATGATGAAGTGCTTCGACCTTCGCATGAAAGAGGTGGCACGGACATTCATCAGGTATGAATTAAAGAATCGCAAAAGCAGAGAAATCTATCTTTAAATACCACATTTTCAAATGCTTTCAATGAGCAACCACACTTTCAAGAGGTGTTTTTTTGCATTTGATGGAAAAGGACGTAATTTTCTTAAAGCTGTTTGAATAACTTCTGCATTTTGTGTGATGTAAATCATACCTACTAGTTATTTGTTAGTTCTCAAATTGCAACAGATAACACCTTGAATAGAATAATATTATCTGTAACATTTGGGTTACGAGTGCACTCGGCACTGTATTCAAATAATACCTACACATTTAATGATCATCTAGTTTTAATTCGAACAAATATTTGGCGCCGCCATA
This sequence comes from Scrobipalpa atriplicella, assembly GCA_029255725.1. Lineage (NCBI taxonomy): Eukaryota > Metazoa > Arthropoda > Insecta > Lepidoptera > Gelechiidae > Scrobipalpa > Scrobipalpa atriplicella. Next base: position 8,604 of record JARACY010005427.1, on the reverse strand, counting down.
TTAAATGCCAATTTTTAAGCTAATTTCGAATTTATACAATGGACCTATGTCATGGACATGCCATAAATAACTTTTTTCTTCTAAATTTGTCCAGCAACACGGAGTCAATACGCGACGTGCAGTTCAGCCCGCACGCGCCGCAGACCTTCGCCGCAGTCTCGGAGAACGGCAGTGTCCAGGTAATTTCATTTTAAAAGACATTTTTATTAAATTAACTTAATTTGTTATTGGTAGCAAGGTACGATAGAAGAAGAAGAAGCAATTCGTGGTTGCAAAATACGCGACAACTAATATAAGTCCATACCTGTCACTTTCTATCATGAGAGGACAGAATGGGATGGCAATAATTTTAGTTGAGATTTAGTTAAGTCGGGATGGTTACGAATCGGGCCCACTAACCCTACGCCAAAGATGCCTTGTACAACATCTATTAAGGCACTTAAAAAGCATTGAGTTCGCAGATGGATCATAAAACTGATCCTGATTCCCATCAGGCTTGGCCAATGAAACTACTTCTTAGCAACAGTATTAGGGTGAACATGGGGTGAACACTAATGCCCGTATTTATAATCAGCTCTCAAGAGTGACAGCGAGTTTAAGTTCGTATCAGAAACGTCATTCCAGTACAAAATCACCTGTCAAATCAGCACTGAATATTGCTCTCAACCTTGAGATAGCTCTATAAATACGAGCCTAAAACGCTATGAAGCATAGGCATAGCATAGGTACAGTACAGCAAAGTATTTCTTCCTCCATTTATTTGACCTGAGCCTAACTAATAACAAAACTTTTAATTACTCAGGTGTGGGACGTCCGCAAAGCCGACCGCCCCTTACAGCAGTTCACGGCTCATTCAGGGCCGGTCTTCGCCTGCGACTGGCATCCAGAGCTGCCTTGGTTGGCTACGGCTTCCAGAGACAAAACTATCAAGGTAAGATATTTCAGATTACCATCTGTCCTTTCGTTGTTACTCGGCCGTAAATTGCTTTATTTCAGGTTTGAACAGTAATGTATTATTAATTACGCCAATATAGTCAAAATTCAACTTGTTATTGTTACTGAATGGACTTTCTAGTGACTTACTTTTACTAGACTACGAGGAGCCAAATAGAATGGTACTTTCTTGAAACAGTTTTGATAGGTTATATTTTCATCTAAGAATTTTTAAATTAAGAGGCTACCCTGAGCCAAGTGGCGCCCTCATCAGTCAAAAAATCATAATCCACTGAAAACACAATCAATCGAAAATCCGGTACGGCGAATTGAAGTTAAAGCAAAGAAGATAATTTAGAACATCCTAAACTTATGATTCAGTGTTTACAGCAGTTACAGATAGCAAAAGTGCTAAAAGTGGCCGTTTTTCGCAAATTTTCTTTCTGTTACTACCAGGAACTATGAATTTCAAGTTTATGATGTTCTAAATTATCTTCTTTGCTTTAACTTCAATTCGCCGTACCGGATTTTCGATTGATTGTGTTTTCAGTGGATTATGATTTTTTGACTGATGGGGAGCCACTTGGCTCAGGGTAGCCTCTTAAGCAGTATCTCTAGGATACAGACAGCAAGTTATTGTCTTGATAATAAATGTATAAACATACAAAGTACATCTGCATTCACAGCAAGTCGATATACATTACATCTGCATAACCATAGCAAGTCGATATGGGGGCGATTATCATATCGACGGTGCATCGCAAGATCAAGGCCACAGACCACACGTGTTGGGATAATATCGCATGCATTATGTCATTTCATTATACTGGGTACAAAATATGATTACTTTCCTTACAGGTTAAGGGAAAACATGCAGTTGTTTGTTTTATTTTCTAGCGCGTACTATTATAGCCAGGAGTAACTATTATTAATCTATAGTAGTCTAGTCTTTAATCTAGTGCCTTTAGAGGGTTTTAGTGTATTGCGATAATTCATCATTACAAAACTACAAACACATACTCACCTTATCAGTTTTCCGTGAGAAATTATTTGGCGTAATTAATTTCAAAATTATTTATTATTTTTCGTCGATTCATCTCGGGGTTTCTAAATTTCTAAAGAGTCCTCAAAAAGAATTGCTCATACATAAGCTGTTGATTTTTCCGTAAATCGACTTCTGCTACATTACATAGTAGTCAGTCTAACAATTTAAACTCAACTATGCTATTTAGTTTCCACGTGGCAGATACGACTCATATAAAGGAACCCGTGTACTTGTTTACCACCAGTGTATTTATAGCTTTAAATAAGAGAGTTTATACATTATACGATTGGGATTCGAAGCCAGCCGATAACATGTTAATGATGTCTTCATAATATATCCGTTGTAAGGTTTAAATGACAATTTTACTATTTAAAACACATAAATAAATACATGCCTACCCCATTGGAGAGTATGTTTAGTTCACTCACTACTCTTGTATCGGGGGATTTGCAAGCAATACTTTTTTAAATACCATTTTTTGGACATACCTACTTAAGAGATTGGGTCATGTCATGTTATTTTGACTCTGTGTGTACAGATATCGGATCGGATTATGTAAAATCGCTTTTAAGAGACCTAATCATATTTCGCGGCGGGCCGAAATAGGTATTTGTCTCGCACTCACACAAACACGGCACAGCAACGTGCTGAACAAGGAGAGTAGATTTGAACTCCCTCGGAATTAAAAACGTAAGCGACAAAATGACAAATTAGTTAAATTATGAATAAAAATTAGGTACATCAAAATCAAAAATATTACTGCAATGGATCAAGGTTAGTATGCTTTATGTTTTAAGAAAAAAATTACGTTACCGAGCAACCGAGCTACGGTTGCCTTATTCATTAAAAACCTTTTTAAGTTTTTTGAAAACCTGACTAAAACGTATTGATTGTGTTCTCAATACTTAATTGGACGAGAAATATCTCCAAGATCAATATAATATTTTTGTCAGCAAGCGTAAACGCAGTACTTTGGCTAGAAATCATTTTACGCAACATCAATATAATTATTAAGGGACCTTAAATGAGGCGCTGAGAGCAAAAGTGGTGTATGCCCATTAAGAAACAATTGAGGGTTACACCACTATTGCTCTCAGCGCCTCAAATGTACTTGACTACAAGTACATGATATAATGTCTTCAACTGGATCACACGTGTGCTTTATGTACGTCACTGGCCTTGATCTTGGTAATCGTACGTGTTTCATAGTAGCCATTAATAATTAATTACATACATATATAATAGTCACGCTTGTATCCCCTAAGGGGTAGGAAAGGTGTCGACTGTTTTAGAAAGAACAAAACCAGCTGGAACATTCTTTGTTTTTCTATCTCATAGTAACGTAATAGTAATATGATATAATTAAACGTTATTCAAATTTTAAATAATTTTTGACCAAAGTTTAGGAAAATCTAAGCAGTTTCTATGTGTCCTAATGTAGGTAACAGACAGGTTGCTGAATGTTATCACAATGAGATGAAGTACTCAACTCACTTATCATTATTTGAATGAGCTCTATTGTATCTGGGTCAGACGATAACTTTGTCTGCATTTGCAGATCGCAGACGAAAGCATTAAATAATAGATACTAATAGAATAGAAATCGTGAAAGATTATTATTTTTAATTTTCTTTTTATTTATTTGTATTTGACATGATTTTAATTTAGATAGATAGATAGATAAGCATTTTATTCGGTACCAGTAATTACAATCAGACAACTTAAAAACTAAATAGCCTAATGCTCCAGTCAAAGACTGTAGCTCTGGTTAGTTTTGTGGCTCTGCCTAAACTTTCTATCGAGCTTTATTCCTATACATACATATACGCTCGCTCTTATTAATTAAAATCGTAACAAAACATTAGTAATTTTGGATTGCAGCCAATAGATGGTATACCTACCTACATTTCCTGTTTGATGTTAAAAATACCTCAGGTTCATTGACAGCGCGATAATAATCATAAACTCTGATAACTTTATAGCTATTTGGCGGTCATCGGCCTAGATTTGCACATATCACGTTCTATATTTAGTGTCATCTATCATGATAGCGCGATGTATAGCAGTGGATGCTAAAATAGAAATACGGAAGTCTGCAATTGATATAAACTGGTGCCTATAATGTCCTAATAGATTTCAAATTAGTTTTTTTTTTTTGTAAATTACAACTTTGGAATTTGTTTCTCACGCTGGCAGGATCCGATGGATTGTAATGTTTAGATTAGACAACAAAAACAATCACTAAAAGTAAATACACTAACACTTTACTTTACTGGGTAGATTTGCATTCTATTCCATTTTTTTTAAATACTTGATTGAATAATATGAATTTGAAAAAGTACTTCCTACTAACAAGTTGTTATGTTCTAATTTTAGCCAAATACAGTAGTTTGAATAAAACTACTAATATTTTATCAGTAACTTACGTGCTTGTATGGTCAGGTATGGGACATGCACGCGAAGCCGAATTTAGAGCACACCATATACACCATAGCCTCCGTCGGACATGTCAAGTGGAGGCCGCAGAAGAAGTAAGTAATTATAAAACTGTATTGTTTTTTTTTGTCTTTGTGTAGTCTTGATTCTAGGCCAAACATAGCCGAGACAGTCGACTAAAGAGCGAGCTTATCTAGAAGTACCAATAGTTCTGGTATTGCCATATACCGTCAAAACACAGAAAGCTGCTTTCGGTACTCCGGTGGGAGGGTGGTGGCAAGCCAGACAGTCTCTTGCGATGCCTACCACCGCTAAAGTAGTTTTTGTTCAGCCAAAAATTTCATAGGGTAGTCTGTGATTCTGTTAGAGTTAGATCTCATATCTATCATACTATCATGCCTTCAATCGTATCCTTTATTCCAGATTCCAAGTAGCGTCCTGTGCTCTAGTGATGGACTGTTTCGTCCACGTGTGGGACGTACGTCGACCTCACGTACCACTAGCCACGTTTGCCGAACATCGCGACGTCACTACAGCCATCGCCTGGCAAGCCTCGCCTCACGCGTTTCTCTCAACAAGTAGGGTAAGTTATGCCACATGATCTGGCAACACACGCTCTGCTTGGTTCGGCTCCGGAGTCGTAAATCTTTAAAACTATACGGTTATTCGCTGCAGCGGTGTCCCTTGGTTTTTGATCCGGAGTAGACGTACACATAAAACTGTAACATTCTGTGTTAACTTGTTGTCCCATAATGGCGTCGATTCACGCCGTCCAGTTACTAATCCTAATTCTTAGTAGCGCTGTCACTTTCTTATATTTGACATAAGAACAGGATAGCAAATAAACACATGACTTTGACATTCCTAATCTGACATTAAATTGCTTAAATTTGACATTAGATTGCTTATTTAACGTATAATAAGATCATGCTCTATGCTCGGTTCTTATTTAAAGCAGCTTATGTCAAATAAGGAACGTCAAACACATGTGTTTATTTGCTATCCTGTTCTTATGTCAAAGTAAAGAAAGTGACAGCGCTATCTTAAAATTAGTTAAAAATGAGGCGGCCAGAATCGAGGGCAATATCTTATAGATACAGTTCTTGATATTGTTTTCCATCACCAGGACTGCAGCTTATACCGCCACCGCTTCACTGAAGCAGCGCACCCAGTGCTGTGGGCGAATCCTCAGGGCGTCTGCATATCAGCTCGAGGGGACATCGCCCACGCCACACCGGAGTGTCCCTTGCCCGCGTTGTCTTACAACCCGCACCACGCGCCCGACAGACACGCTTCCGGGCTGGGCCGGAAACAGCCCACTGCAGGTAATATATTGTGTTTTCTCAAACATGCATGTAAATAGTCTTATTCCTTATGCAAAATCAATACGCAAACTTTGACATTTACGGTTTCTCAAATAAAAAAAAAACTTTTTTATTTTTTTCATAGAACTCGTCTTTTTTAAATTTCGAACAACAAAGCGCTCCGGCAAAGTACAAAACGCCATTCCTCCATTCCAAAACTCTCCAGCAAAGTCCAAAACGCCATGACTTCATGCCAAAACTTTTTTTTTCTAATTACACTTGCGTTTAGTTTCAACCATTTGCATTTGTGTTGACCAAGCACTGAGGCTGTACGCTATAGATTTTTTATTTATGTATTTCCTTGCATAAATTTGAGAAAAGCACTATGTAAGCCTCGGCGGAAATAGCAATTGCCTAACTCATATTATTGAAGTCCTCGCCTGCGACTCGGACTTCAATCCCTACTCGTCCGTCAATTGCTGGTTTTCCATGCCTCGACAACAATGTACTATTGTAGTGTAGCTACTATTGAAGGGTTAGTTCGAGGTTGTGGGAAAACGCAGCATTTGACGTTGTTCTACCAGTTAGAACACCACTGGATACAAATCCTTTTCCTCCACACAGTTCTTCCTACCATTATGACACTCGAACCGAATCTCAGGAGGTAAGAAGCGGTAGGCAAATTCGTTATGTCTTTTCTATTCCGGCACTTGTGAGTCCAAGGCCCGTATCGATAATCAGCACTTGAGACTGACAGCTAGTTTGAGTTCGTATCAGAAATGTCATTGCAGTTCAAAACGGGCTGTTAAATCCATACTTAATATGCTCCCAATCTTGAGATCGCTTTATAAATACGAGTTCTATGAAAAAAATAAAAAAGTTTTTTTTTTATTTGAGAAACCGTAAATGTCAAAGTTTGCGTATTGATTTTGCATAAGGAATAAGACTATTTACATGCATGTTTGAGAAAACACAATATATTACCTGCAGTGGGCTGTTTCCGGCCCAGCCCGGAAGCGTGTCTGTCGGCGCGTGGTGCGGGTTGTAAGACAACGCGGGCAAGGGACACTCCGGTGTGGCGTGGGCGATGTCCCCTCGAGCTGATATGCAGACGCCCTGAGGATTCGCCCACAGCACTGGGTGCGCTGCTTCAGTGAAGCGGTGGCGGTATAAGCTGCAGTCCTGGTGATGGAAAACAATATCAAGAACTGTATCTATAAGATATTGCCCTCGATTCTGGCCGCCTCATTTTTAACTAATTTTAAGATAGCGCTGTCACTTTCTTTACTTTGACATAAGAACAGGATAGCAAATAAACACATGTGTTTGACGTTCCTTATTTGACATAAGCTGCTTTAAATAAGAACCGAGCATAGAGCATGATCCTTATTATACGTTAAATAAGCAATCTAATGTCAAATTTAAGCAATTTAATGTCAGATTAGGAATGTCAAAGTCATGTGTTTATTTGCTATCCTGTTCTTATGTCAAATATAAGAAAGTGACAGCGCTACTAAGAATTAGGATTAGTAACTGGACGGCGTGAATCGACGCCATTATGGGACAACAAGTTAACACAGAATGTTACAGTTTTATGTGTACGTCTACTCCGGATCAAAAACCAAGGGACACCGCTGCAGCGAATAACCGTATAGTTTTAAAGATTTACGACTCCGGAGCCGAACCAAGCAGAGCGTGTGTTGCCAGATCATGTGGCATAACTTACCCTACTTGTTGAGAGAAACGCGTGAGGCGAGGCTTGCCAGGCGATGGCTGTAGTGACGTCGCGATGTTCGGCAAACGTGGCTAGTGGTACGTGAGGTCGACGTACGTCCCACACGTGGACGAAACAGTCCATCACTAGAGCACAGGACGCTACTTGGAATCTGGAATAAAGGATACGATTGAAGGCATGATAGTATGATAGATATGAGATCTAACTCTAACAGAATCACAGACTACCCTATGAAATTTTTGGCTGAACAAAAACTACTTTAGCGGTGGTAGGCATCGCAAGAGACTGTCTGGCTTGCCACCACCCTCCCACCGGAGTACGAAAGCAGCTTTCTGTGTTTTGACGGTATATGGCAATACCAGAACTATTGGTACTTCTAGATAAGCTCGCTCTTTAGTCGACTGTCTCGGCTATGTTTGGCCTAGAATCAAGACTACACAAAGACAAAAAAAAAACAATACAGTTTTATAATTACTTACTTCTTCTGCGGCCTCCACTTGACATGTCCGACGGAGGCTATGGTGTATATGGTGTGCTCTAAATTCGGCTTCGCGTGCATGTCCCATACCTGACCATACAAGCACGTAAGTTACTGATAAAATATTAGTAGTTTTATTCAAACTACTGTATTTGGCTAAAATTAGAACATAACAACTTGTTAGTAGGAAGTACTTTTTCAAATTCATATTATTCAATCAAGTATTTAAAAAAAAATGGAATAGAATGCAAATCTACCCAGTAAAGTAAAGTGTTAGTGTATTTACTTTTAGTGATTGTTTTTGTTGTCTAATCTAAACATTACAATCCATCGGATCCTGCCAGCGTGAGAAACAAATTCCAAAGTTGTAATTTACAAAAAAAAAAACTAATTTGAAATCTATTAGGACATTATAGGCACCAGTTTATATCAATTGCAGACTTCCGTATTTCTATTTTAGCATCCACTGCTATACATCGCGCTATCATGATAGATGACACTAAATATAGAACGTGATATGTGCAAATCTAGGCCGATGACCGCCAAATAGCTATAAAGTTATCAGAGTTTATGATTATTATCGCGCTGTCAATGAACCTGAGGTATTTTTAACATCAAACAGGAAATGTAGGTAGGTATACCATCTATTGGCTGCAATCCAAAATTACTAATG
>JARACY010005426.1:0-21906 GCA_029255725.1 Scrobipalpa atriplicella | reverse complement strand
ATAAGAGGCTGCAGTCGATAAACAAACAAACATCCGGATAAACGGGTTGATTTTTAATGATGTAGGATTTTACTAAAACACAACACGCCGCCGTACGTAATAAATACCTATATCTTGGGCCCTAACTATAGACGGTTAAAAATATAACTAAAGAGATAGGTCACCCAAATAGACGCCCTGTGTCACACCGGGTACAAAGGTGTCTTACTTTGTGATGTATACCTAGGTTTTTAGCTATAGAGGGTAGAAGGTGAGGGTGGGTAAAGACCTAAGGGCTTGTTCCTCGATCGAGAGACGTAACGTAGGTTCGTTAAAGGCTCGCTCGCGACACCGATACGTCGTTAGGGGTGTAAGTTAGAAGCTTTTTGATACGATATTTATGAGTATTGCAGATATTGTTTTAAATTAATGTTTGAATGTTTTACTAAAGGGACCTTTGAAGATCGTAGAAATTATATTAATGTAACGTCTTGTTAGTTTAAATAAATGGAGATTTTTACTTCCTCGATGGACGCAAACCAAAAAAAAAATGCGATCGAGGAATTTGAGGGGTTCGTTCATGCGCTGACAGTCCGTCATACAATATTGCACAACCAATTCTATCTTTTATGTGAAAAGTATGATCCATGCATTGAGCATAAATAGTCTGTCTTATACGCCTGATTTGTCTCTGGTTGTATCTGTCCCATCAAAATAATAAACTGAAAGAATAGATAGATAGATAGATAAACTCTTTATTGCGCATCAAACATAAGTACAGCAAAAGAAACTTAATAACTAAATGTGCGCAAAGGCGGCCTTAGAGTAGAGAGTGCACCTGTGTGTCGCGCAATCACTCGGGCACTAAAAATACTAGAAGTCCCATGCAGGCTGTTAATCTCTAGGAGATTGGCCGCTGTTACCGAAATTCGTAGGAAGGACTATAATTTTAAATGTCATTTTGTGTAAATACGTACAATTTTATTTTCTCTGAGCTTATGGCATGAGCCTCAAATGCAGTGGTTGCTTAGTCACACGTAGGAGCACGGCGTCGCTAACAAGCGCCAGTCACTGTAGATCGTCCATTTTTATTTTATTTCTATACTGCTGTATCTGATGCCGGCCGAATGCTTTAGAACGACAAAATCGACATAAAGGATTTTTCAGTAACGTTTGAATGTCCTTGCCAGCGGAATGAATACTATTACTTTTAGTAAGACTTGATCAAATATCTATGACAAAGAAATGTTGTAATAAATATTGCTGTTTACCCCTGTTTTTTAATTTCAAATGTTGTCTTATTAGTTCCCGTTATATCAACTTAATTGTAGTTACAGTTATTATCTTAGTTAAATAAATTTGATTTACCTATGTATAGAAGTAGCGTTTTAGCGCATTACCTAGTGGTTAAGTAATTCTTTCGTAGAGCATGGGGATTTGTAAAATTCTTCGTATCGTATTTTAAAAGGTCCAATAAACTAGAGATTTGGGTTAAACCAGATTCTAGAAAGAAACAATATGTTTCGAAAAATCACACGTGAATGGGCATTCTACTATTCAGGTAAAAAAAATATTCTTTTTATTACGTTTTACTAATGAGCTTAGTATAGGAGCTTAGAGGAAAGATAATAATAACATTATAAGTATATGGGTTAGTCCTATTGTTTAGCTTTATTTATGAGTGAGAGTGAACTATTTTGCAGCAGGTAGTTAGTGGTAGACAGAATGTTTTATGGCAGTTTTTTGGAACACTTTTTTGCTAACTATTTTGTTTCGGTGGCCTTTTTAAGCTTCCGTAATAAATCTTAGGCCCAGATGTAGGTGTGTGGTTTACGGCTTTTTGAGTATCGGCAAATACTTTTGATCTATACCTTAGCGTAATTTTAATGTAGACTAACGAGGTACGTTGACGAGTTATTATAAAGTAGTAAGTATGAGGTAAAGTAACATTGATAACAAATGGCTGTGAAGAAATGATAAGCGTTTATTTTTATCTTTAATCTAAAAATTAAAAAAAAATTAGGTATACTGTTGAGTATTTCTAATGTAGGTAATTAACTTATTTAAACTTAAGTGAGAATACTAATGGTAATTTCAATCACAAAATATCAAATCTCGAAACATGTCGTTGGATACGGATATAAATATACGGGGTGTAAGGGACAGCTTCCCGCAAACTGATATGGGTTGCTCATTCAACCGAAACTGAACAACTATCACCGGTTTTTTTTTTAAGGAAATGAAAAAAAAAATTGCTTTTTCATACAAAGTGACCGCCTCGATCCGACAATTTGTATGGAAAAGCATATTTTTTTAATTTCCTGACAAAAAAACCTGGTGATAATTGTTCAGTTTCATTGACTGAGCAACCCTATCAGTTTGCGGGACGCTGTCCCTTACACCCAGTATAAGTGAATGACCGTGACTAATTACTAATTTCTTAGGTAGTACAAAATCTACAAAATAAAATGCACTTTATTTTATTTTATTTTACTATCGGTATTTTAGGTTTGTAATAAACGTAATCAAAACCACAAAACTGCCATAAAACATTCTGTCTACCACTAACTACCTGCTGCAAAAATAGTTCACTCTCACTCATAAATAAAGCTGCAGTCGATAAACAAACAAACATCCGGATAAACGGGTTGATTTTTAATGATGTAGGATTTTACTAAAACACAACACGCCGCCGTACGTAATAAATACCTATATCTTGGGCCCTAACTATAGACGGTTAAAAATATAACTAAAGAGATAGGTCACCCAAATAGACGCCCTGTGTCACACCGGGTACAAAGGTGTCTTACTTTGTGATGTATACCTAGGTTTTAGCTATAGAGGGTAGAAGGTGAGGGTGGGTAAAGACCTAAGGGCTTGTTCCTCGATCGAGAGACGTAACGTAGTTCGTTAAAGGCTCGCTCGCGACACCGATACGTCGTTAGGGGTGTAAGTTAGAAGCTTTTTGATACGATATTTATGAGTATTGCAGATATTGTTTTAAATTAATGTTTGAATGTTTTACTAAAGGGACCTTGAAGATCGTAGAAATTATATTAATGTAACGTCTTGTTAGTTTAAAATAAATGGAGATTTTTACTTCCTCGATGGACGCAAACCAAAAAAAAAATGCGATCGAGGTATTTGAGGGGTTCGTTCATGCGCTGACAGTCCGTCATACAAATATTGCACAACCAATTCTATCTTTTATGTGAAAAGTATGATCCATGCATTGAGCATAAATAGTCTGTCTTATACGCCTGATTTGTCTCTGGTTGTATCTGTCCCATCAAAATAATAAACTGAAAGAATAGATAGATAGATAGATAAACTCTTTATGCGCATCAAACATAAGTACAGCAAAAGAAACTTAATAACTAAATGTGCGCAAAGGCGGCCTTAGAGTAGAGAGTGCACCTGTGTGTCGCGCAATCACTCGGGCACTAAAAATACTAGAAGTCCCATGCAGGCTGTTAATCTCTAGGAGATTGGCCGCTGTTACCGAAATTCGTAGGAAGGACTATATTTTAAATGTCATTTTGTGTAAATACGTACAATTTTATTTTCTCTGAGCTTATGGCATGAGCCTCAAATGCAGTGGTTGCTTAGTCACACGTAGGAGCACGGCGTCGCTAACAAGCGCCAGTCACTGTAGATACGTCCATTTTTATTTTATTTCTATACTGCTGTATCTGATGCCGGCCGAATGCTTTAGAACGACAAAATCGACATAAAGGATTTTTCAGTAACGTTTGAATGTCCTTGCCAGCGGAATGAATACTATTACTTTTAGTAAGACTTGATCAAATATCTATGACAAAGAAATGTTGTAATAAATATTGCTGTTTACCCCTGTTTTTTAATTTCAAATGTTGTCTTATTAGTTTCCCGTTATATCAACTTAATTGTAGTTACAGTTATTATCTTAGTTAAATAAATTTGATTTACCTATGTATAGAAGTAGCGTTTTAGCGCATTACCTAGTGGTTAAGTAATTCTTTCGTAGAGCATGGGGATTTGTAAAATTCTTCGTATCGTATTTTAAAAGGTCCAATAAACTAGAGATTTGGGTTAAACCAGATTCTAGAAAGAAACAATATGTTTCGAAAAAATCACACGTGAATGGGCATTCTACTATTCAGGTAAAAAAAATATTCTTTTTATTACGTTTTACTGAATGAGCTTAGTATAGGAGCTTAGAGGAAAGATAATAATAAACATTATAAGTATATGGGTTAGTCCTATTGTTTAGCTTTATTTATGAGTGAGAGTGAACTATTTTTGCAGCAGGTAGTTAGTGGTAGACAGAATGTTTTATGGCAGTTTTGTGGTTTTGATTACGTTTATTACAAACCTAAAATACCGATAGTAAAATAAAATAAAATAAAGTGCATTTTATTTTGTAGATTTTGTACTACCTAAGAAATTAGTAATTAGTCACGGTCATTCACTTATACTGGGTGTAAGGGACAGCGTCCCGCAAACTGATAGGGTTGCTCAGTCAATGAACTGAACAATTATCACCAGGTTTTTTTGTCAGGAAATTAAAAAAATATGCTTTTCCATACAAATTGTCGGATCGAGGCGGTCACTTTGTATGAAAAAGCAATTTTTTTTTTTCATTTCCTTAAAAAAAAAACCGGTGATAGTTGTTCAGTTCGGTTGAATGAGCAACCCATATCAGTTTGCGGGAAGCTGTCCCTTACACCCCGTATATTTATATCCGTAATCCAACGACATGTTTCGAGATTTGATATTTTGTGATTGAAATTACCATTAGTATTTCTCACTTAAGTTTAAATAAGTTAATTACCTACATTAGAAATACTCAACAGTATACCTAATTTTTTTTTAATTTTTAGATTAAAGATAAAAATAAACGCTTATCATTTCTTCACAGCCATTTGTTATCAATGTTACTTTACCTCATACTTACTACTTTATAATAACTCGTCAACGTACCTCGTTAGTCTACATTAAAATTACGCTAAGGTATAGATCAAAAGTATTTTGCCGATACTCAAAAAGCCGTAAACCACACACCTACATCTGGGCCTAAGATTTATTACGGAAGCTTAAAAAGGCCACCGAAACAAAATAGTTAGCAAAAAAGTGTTCCAAAAAACTGCCATAAAAACATTCTGTCTACCACTAACTACCTGCTGCAAAATAGTTCACTCTCACTCATAAATAAAGCTAAACAATAGGACTAACCCATATACTTATAATGTTATTATTATCTTTCCTCTAAGCTCCTATACTAAGCTCATTAGTAAAACGTAATAAAAAGAATATTTTTTTTACCTGAATAGTAGAATGCCCATTCACGTGTGATTTTTCGAAACATATTGTTTCTTTCTAGAATCTGGTTTAACCCAAATCTCTAGTTTATTGGACCTTTTAAAATACGATACGAAGAATTTTACAAATCCCCATGCTCTACGAAAGAATTACTTAACCACTAGGTAATGCGCTAAAACGCTACTTCTATACATAGGTAAATCAAATTTATTTAACTAAGATAATAACTGTAACTACAATTAAGTTGATATAACGGGAAACTAATAAGACAACATTTGAAATTAAAAAACAGGGGTAAACAGCAATATTTATTACAACATTTCTTTGTCATAGATATTTGATCAAGTCTTACTAAAAGTAATAGTATTCATTCCGCTGGCAAGGACATTCAAACGTTACTGAAAAATCCTTTATGTCGATTTTGTCGTTCTAAAGCATTCGGCCGGCATCAGATACAGCAGTATAGAAATAAAATAAAAATGGACGTATCTACAGTGACTGGCGCTTGTTAGCGACGCCGTGCTCCTACGTGTGACTAAGCAACCACTGCATTTGAGGCTCATGCCATAAGCTCAGAGAAAATAAAATTGTACGTATTTACACAAAATGACATTTAAAATTATAGTCCTTCCTACGAATTTCGGTAACAGCGGCCAATCTCCTAGAGATTAACAGCCTGCATGGGACTTCTAGTATTTTTAGTGCCCGAGTGATTGCGCGACACACAGGTGCACTCTCTACTCTAAGGCCGCCTTTGCGCACATTTAGTTATTAAGTTTCTTTTGCTGTACTTATGTTTGATGCGCAATAAAGAGTTTATCTATCTATCTATCTATTCTTTCAGTTTATTATTTTGATGGGACAGATACAACCAGAGACAAATCAGGCGTATAAGACAGACTATTTATGCTCAATGCATGGATCATACTTTTCACATAAAAGATAGAATTGGTTGTGCAATATTTGTATGACGGACTGTCAGCGCATGAACGAACCCCTCAAATTCCTCGATCGCATTTTTTTTTTGGTTTGCGTCCATCGAGGAAGTAAAAATCTCCATTTATTTTAAACTAACAAGACGTTACATTAATATAATTTCTACGATCTTCAAAGGTCCCTTTAGTAAAACATTCAAACATTAATTTAAAACAATATCTGCAATACTCATAAATATCGTATCAAAAAGCTTCTAACTTACACCCCTAACGACGTATCGGTGTCGCGAGCGAGCCTTTAACGAACCTACGTTACGTCTCTCGATCGAGGAACAAGCCCTTAGGTCTTTACCCACCCTCACCTTCTACCCTCTATAGCTAAAAACCTAGGTATACATCACAAAGTAAGACACCTTTGTACCCGGTGTGACACAGGGCGTCTATTTGGGTGACCTATCTCTTTAGTTATATTTTTAACCGTCTATAGTTAGGGCCCAAGATATAGGTATTTATTACGTACGGCGGCGTGTTGTGTTTTAGTAAAATCCTACATCATTAAAAATCAACCCGTTTATCCGGATGTTTGTTTGTTTATCGACTGCAGCTTTATTTATCGAGGCCTGCAGCGCTGCAGCTAGTGTTTGGATGCTGTTCTGCAATTTTTGCCTTTGTTCGCCGCAGCAGCGCTGTTTACTCGACATCTATCTCGACGCTTCACCGACAGTTTATTATTTAATTTGCCCTGCTGATGCAATGCTGATCCGGGGTTTGTTTTACATGAAGCATTAAAATGGGTTTTATTTTCTGTATTAGTATTATTATTTGAGTAATCCACAAACTCATATTTAACATACTTCTTGTTAACGGGTGGGTATTCTAATAGAACAAAGATCCGATGAACCCTGGTGTCAGAGTTATCAAACCGCATATTAGCGCCGCTAATAGGCTTCTGACATTTGTAAAGCCTGCCGAGAGGTACTTAAGAGAGTGGACTGTATTTTTATAATCGGCAGACTGTACAGAGTCAATTATATGAGAGGGCAAAGTCCCTAACCAATTTAACAGTGTACCTACGGTGTAAGTGTAATGTGTGTGTTTGCGTAACGACCACTATATCAAAGACAGCGACCGGCGCCGACGCCCGCCGCCCTTCAAAGCACGGAATCTTTTTCTTTACAGACAATCAGGTGATTCAGTCAGATTGTCCTAACTAAACTGGGGAAAATCTCACAAAGTGATAAATTAACAAATACTTATCAACTTTGTGTTCCTAATGTTCCTATGGCTCCGACTACTGCTTGACCACGGACGCAGTCCTTTGATCTAGATTATAACGCTCATAAATTCGTCACTAACAACTTCTACGTAATGTCTACGCTGTCGTAGCACTTGCTACGAATTAGCTACGGTGTAGTGTGAAGTATTTGGCGGATACGAGGCGTTATTGAGCCCGATGTTACCTATACATTTCTCTATTCCTGGTTTCCAGGCCTGGTTAACATGGTGTCCACAAATATGGACTTCTTATACAAAATTTAAGATATCGCCGCAAAAGCAATAATTTTAAAAAGTAAATGCGTTCATCCTGTCAAATCAAAAAAATAATACTTAGCAAATTAAAAATAAAAGTGGGCGGGGCCGTCTAACTGTGAAAAAAAACATTCCAAATACCCATGCCAACCAACTTTATTAGGCCGCTTATCGTCAGGAGAACAATGACTTCTTTACCACTTTATTGTAGGTGAGAAAATTAAGGCAGATGCCTGCGTTGTCATTCATAGAATGTAACACACAATCGGACAGACGTGCGAAATTCTTATCTTCTTATCTCTAAGCTCATTAGTAAGCGTCATATCTGGTTAACAATGTTGTTTTTTTTTTTTACCTGAGTCTAGGTTTGACAATGGTGACTCTATTCGGGTGTCAGTATTTTCATTTTTAAATTATTCCATGCTGGACTGGGAGCGATAGAAAAACATAGAATGTGCCAGCTGCATCTCCTCCCGGGCATGCTGTAAAAACTAGCTAAGGGATTCGAGGGTTTTAATATATTGTAATATTGGCGATGGGCTGACAACCTGTCACTACAGCAATATACAGATCTATCTTAAACAACCCTCAAAACTTGTCAGACGTGGCGTAATGACCTTTGTTTGGGTCGTTAACGCTCTGCCTACCCCATTAGGGATAAAGGCGTGATTTATTTATGTATGTATGTATGTATTTTCATTTCGGAAAAAAAGAAGAATTTCGGAATCGATGCTTGTATGTTTCCAACGTATATTGATGGCAATGTGACATGATTAATATTCCTAAGTTTTATTATCTTACATTAGGTATGTATCAGTAAAATATATAGTATGCTCCTCGGAGATAAAAATTTCTTCGCCTTGTGCAGGCTTGAATCCTTCGCTACATTCAGGATTCTTATTATGTATATTCCTTCCTTATTATATTCCTGAGTAAAGCTACGCTCGGAAATTAATCCTAGATTCCTTAACTCCGCTCAGAATGCAATATGCTGTCTTTGACTTATGACATTGCTTTAATCTCTTGGTGCATAATGGGGCCGCTAAAATTAAAAAAATAATTGACGTGGTTAAACCGTATCGCTATTCTAAGCGTAACTGTCTGAATTAGGTACTTAAATATGGGTAAATTTAGTTTGACGTCTCTTAATTTTAATTTGGCGATTTTAATTTTCTATTTTTAAGTGATGTGCACCCAGAATTGAGCCAATTTACAACTTATTATATGCGGTTGGATAGAAAAATAGACAATTTGCTTTTCAACAAGAATCGTAGATCATAATTATATTGCCATGAAAAACTAACACAGAAATATCATTTTCAGCTATTTCATATCAATCAAAATAAAATAATTACAAAAAATATATTATTTTTAACAACCCTTGACCCCCTCTACTCTACCCACTCTACCTCACCCCCGCTGCCGTCCGTGCGATGCTCGTTATAATAACAAAAGTGGGCGGGGCGGTTTGAAGGTCACGGGCGGTGAAAGTGCGTGTGCGCAGAGTTTACTTTCCTCATCATGTCCTGACGAACATCACATTCAACCCCTAGCAGCCGTAGCGACAGGGTCTCTGAGGTCTCTGTGCATTCCTTGAAAATTAAATTTAAATCATTTGAAGTGACTAGTCAGTGCAATAATTAAAGAGGTGTAGTGCTTCTAAAAAAGTGGTGTTTAGCTGTATTTTTGTGAAAATGGGAAAGAATATAAAGGTATGCAATTTAATAAACGTTTACGGACTTAAATATAATTACAATGAATTCATTTGTATTTAGTTTTTGTTTCTAAAAAGTGTAAACTAAGAGGGCTTAATATGTTTTGTAGATGGAGAATGGTCCAGTAAGGAAACGTGGAAGACCAGCAGGCAAAAACAGAGTCCCGCTATCTGAGGTAAGACTTCTGCCTATCTTAGCAAAAATATGAATTTTATTTTATATAAAAGTAATAACATACCTAATTTGAATTTATTGTTTTGCAGGCAGAGCGAAAGGCTCGCAACGCTCAGTATGAGAGAGAAAGACGGGCTGAGAACGCTGAAGCCATGGCGGAGCTTGCTGAAGCTTTGGGCGTCGATCTCGCTAAGGTTGGTATTGAAAAGTTGTTTCATAATGTACCATGAATTAGAATCAATCTAATTACTATCTAGCTAGACTCTATTAATCCTTCTATACCAAAATGTATTTATGTATTAATAATGTACTGTTTATTTCTAGGTACAAACCTGCGAGCTGTTAGATGCTGTGATAAACTTTCTATCACAAGATAGAGAAAGCACGGACTCACTGAAGTCCATCAATAAAAAGCTGAAGATGCAGAGTAAGTAACAGAACATATTTATCTTTAATTGTACGTTTTTTTACTATAAATTTTATTTACCATACAATAATAATATATTTTTTTATTCTAATATTGTTTCTTATACTTCCAGTTCGAACATTGGAACAAAGACTAAGCTCAAATCCCGAGAAACAAGAAACGCCAACTCTTTTGCCCGCGACCTTACCAGTACCGTCTGTTGCTACATCAAGACTGTCTGCCTATTTGCCTGATCCTGCACCAGTACCAGACGTTCCTACATCGAGACTGCCTGCCTATGTCCCAGTCCCTGAGCCTTCTCCAGTACCAGATGTTGATGTTCCTTTGGCGTCTTTGAACTATACTGATGCATTGACATCTGGTAAGCCATCTGCTTAGGTATTCGTCTTTATATGATTTGTGAATTTCCTAGATGTCTTACAGTTTTAAATTTATACTTATTTGTTTTTCAGGCTATGGTGATGCACAAATGTATGGGACCTCCGATGGTGTGATGTTTGAAGCTTCGCCTAGCACTGAACAGAGTTCACCGACTGAAGAATTGGTAAGATTTTTTTATATTTTCCATTGAATCTTCCTCCGTGATGCGATTGCTATGTGTTCTTCAGAAGCCGTAGGTACACTCTCTCTGATAATGATTAGGTACAGAAACCATGTTCTTCTTTGATCCATTTTTTTTTTCTGTCAACGCGATGAACCCTGGTGTCAGAGTTTTTAAACCGCACTAACAGCACAGCTAATAGGCCTCTGACATGGTTTGTGTAACGACCACTATCAAAGACAGCGACCAGGACCGACGGTTTAACGTGCCTTCCGGAGCACTAAATCCTTTTTCTTTTCGGAAAATCAGGTGATTCAGCCTGTAATGTTCTAATCAAACTGGGAATAATCTCACAAAGTGATAAATTAACAAATATCAACTTTGTGTTTTTCCCCCTGGGAATTGAACCCAGGACCTCCTTTGATCCTATTTACATAATGTCACCCATTCTATAATTTAATGTATAAATTTTAATATGATCTGTATCTAATTAGATTAATTTGTTTTCAGGTACTCGATTACGATTTCCTCCTTGACTACTTAGAAACCAATACACAACATAATAATGAAATTTAGTTTGATTAAGTTTATTTTTATAAGTTTAGTATTAAATAAACATTAATTTTAATTGTAATCACTGTAAAGTAATCCTATTAGTTATACTAGTCAACTAGGTTGGTAGTTTGATGATGCAATATTAATAATGAATTTTTAATTTGATTTTTGTTTTCTATGTAACCTCTTCATAATTATGCATGTATTTTATAGATAAAAGGTAGCATATCTACCTTATTTGCAATGCAATTTTACTTTAAGATAAGCACATAATGTAACTAAGTATAGGTACATAATTAGGTTTGTAATTCATGGTAATGATGAATAAAATTAGTAATTACTTAATTGACGCAATAAATTTTGATTATGATGAATTTAACATTTGTTCTTTATTAATTCTCAAAATACCTCCATACTCATTTTAAATTATTCTTTGAATTATACTTTAAATAAATAACGATTTATTTTAGATGCTAACTACTACTTATATATTTTGAATTTATGTTAAATCAAAGATTCCATATTGAATAAAAACGGGAAATAGCAGGCTGTATAAAATTCACACCTTTTATTCATAGCGTAGCAAAACCGTAGCAAGTGCTACGAAGTGCTACGGCGACGTAACCGTTACGTAGCAAGTGGTTTCTTTTGTTCGCCATGTTGACCGTTGGATATTGTCATACAAATAATTCATATGAGATTAATGATTAAACTAATAGTATAATAAGGCCCGTATTTATAATCAGCTCTCAAGAGTCACAGGGAGTTTGAGTTCGTATCAGAAATGTCATTTCAGTACAAAACGATCTGTCAAATCCATACTTAATATTGCTCTCAATCTTGAGAGCGCTTTATAAATACGAGCCTAAATGTCCCTCCGTGATTGTAGACAGTACTTCTCTTCTTATCGAGTGGCCTTACGAGTCAAACAACCCGATGAACCCTGGTGTCAGGAGTTTTAAACCGGATAATTAGTAGGCCTCTAACCTGGTTTGTGTTTATACCAATTTCAAGGACCGGATTCAGGGGAAGAGAGTTCTGAATTTCATAAAAAAACAGAAAGGGACGGTAATAATTTTATTCGAGATTTAGTTATGTCGTGCACTTAACGAATCGATAGCAATATTTAGCGCATTCATTAGGTACTTATCTATTTTTAAGAATATTTAATATTCATTTAGCCGTCATACTTATTATTGAAAGGATGAAGAATGTGATTAAAAGACGTTTGTCATATTGAATTATCGTCATATTTATTGTGTCAAATTATTTCAACGTTATCTCAATTAAGTTTATTAATTAAATTTCAAAACATAAGATAATTTACTTATTATTAAGTTAAATTAGTATTATTTAGATAGATGTTCTATGTCTAATAGTTATACATGCAAAATTATATAAAATTCATTCATGTCATTATTTCGTACAATTTTACATTATATACAAATCAAATTCATTCGAAACTTCAAAATCATAAATTACGTCAACTTACAAACTAATCTTCATTCTGAGGCTACGTTTTTGCTCCCAAGTAGTCAAGTAGGAAATCGTAATCGAGTACCTGAAAAAAAAAACGATTATTTTTAAATAAGAACTTACCAAATCGGTAGGATAATTGAATCGATCATCGCATATCGAAAAATTACAAAAAAATATTGCTTATTAACAAATCCAAGAAATGGTTTCGCACAGGTGTTCTATAAATAGACAGTGCTAGCGATTCGGTGAGAACACGGTTTAAATTATTATTCTCAACTATGATTGTTGCCTTCCCTGCCTCAGCATATCTCAATCCAATACTGATATTGAGTAAGCATCGCATTTATTTTGTAAGTTTGCAAAATCAAGGAAAATGACAAGCAAACTCATCCAGAACCTACTTGTTTTAACTTTGAAGTCATTAGAAAGAAGAAAAATATCTTACTGAATGAGAAGCCAATCTTTAATTTACCTCATCATCTGCCGGGGCGTTCCCTTCAGTTATGACAGGCAATTTAGGCCAGGAAGTAGAACTTTCTTCCCTATTGTGAAACGGTCCAGGCAAGGCACCTCTTCCTATATTAACAGACACTTCTGACCAGGTACCTCCTACGTTATGGACAGGCATTTCTGACCAGGTTCCTCCTTCGTTTTTGACAGGCATTTCTGACCAGGTGCCTCCTTCGTTTTGGACAGGTATTTCTGACCAATCACCTCCTGTATTGACCATTATTTTGGGCCAGGAATCTTCTTCAGTTTTCACAGGAACTTCAGACCAGTTACCACCATGGGCTCCATACATTTCTGTGTCATCATCGCCTGTAAAGGTTATACAGTTATGTACTAAGAACTAAAAGTTATCTAGACAAACAAGTTTACGTATTTAGCAACAAAAAGCAAGTTTCTTGTATCGAATTGGATGAGTCGGGCTAGTATAGGTCTGTAGGTATGTGTGTGGAAATATGTGTGAACTCGGTAAATTCATAAGTATTCCAATGACCACGATTCGGCGTAAACCAGATTTAACTAAAATAAAACCATACCCGTCATTTTCTGTCTTAAACGAACAGAAAAGCTATTACAAATAGCTGATATAAAAAATAGCTGACCATATTTTAGGGTGTGATTCTACCCATGAAACTGATCAACTTTCCCCAAGGAACATAGGTTGAACTATGAAAAAAAAATTTGGCTCTCCCATACAAATAGACTGAGAATTATAATTAATTCCATCTATACTGCTATCCTTTTCTGTATACTCAAGACGGAAAATGACGGGTATGGTTTTATTTTAGTTAAATCTTCTTTGTGGCAAGTGCCAATGGCGGATGGGAGAGCTAGAGCTCCATCGTCGACTCTCTGTCTCGCAAACCGATCGTATAGTAATAAGTCCCTATAACATCACATAACATGCTTACCTGATAGTGAAACACCTGCATAATTCATAGACTCAGGTCTGAATTCTACATCAGGTACTGGTGGAGGAACTTCAAACACTAGATTTGCTGAGAAATACCCTGATTGCTGCTGTGGCTCGAAATATTGTTGTTGCCTTTGCCTAGACTGTTGTTCAAATTGTTTAACTGCAATATAAAAACAAACATTACATAACATCTGCACCAGCAGCAGCAGCCTGTGAAAAGTCCAGTAAAGTAAACGGATTCAAAGATTTTATGCAATTTAGGCGAACGACTGACAACTTGTCACCGTAGCATTACCTACAAACCAAGATGATACTCAAAAATGAGACGTAGTAGGGTAAACGGTTTTATGAGAAAACAAGGTATGAAGGACATTTTATATTTCTTTTAGAGAATTTTTAACACTTAAAACTTTTTTTAGAGATTGGGACATAAAATGCTTGGATGATGTCTGCTCCATACATTAGCTCAGTGTAATATACTCACTTTGTTCCTCCAAGTCCCTGTTGGTTTGCCTCAATGAGGCCACACTTTCTCTATCCTTCTTAATAAAATTTATCACCGCTTCTAGTATTGCCATGTCATTTACCTAAAAATTACAAAGTCGTTAAAAATACCGGATGTAACCGTAAACTGATAGGGGTTCCTCAGTCATCGAAACTGAACAACTTTCACTAGGGAATTCTTTCATGTTTTTTTCGGCTTTTCTATACAAGTTGCCTGATTGAGGTAGTCATTTTGTTTGTTGTTTTTCCTGAAAAAAATCCTAATGAAAGTTGTTCAGTTACGTTGACTGAGCAACCCCTATCAGTTTCTGGTCTTTTCGTTCTGTCCCTTACACCCCGTATCTTTAAGTACCTATATTATTTCTATTTGATATGCTTGGTATAAAGTAAGCAATAAATAAGTGATCAAATGATTCTTACTTTAGGGTCTATGCCCATACCGGCCGCTAATTGCGCCATGGCTTTAGAGTTTTCCATACGTCTTTCCCTCTCATAATGAGCATTGCGGGCTTTTCGTTCTTCCTGTAGGTAATGTAAATACATGTTAGAATTAACCGATTTGTCCCGCTCAGAAAACAATAGAAAATCAATTGTTATGAATCATATATGATTCATGGGACAGGGAACCTGTTAAGCTTTTGAGTTCATCGATAACAAACAAACGAACAAACAAAATGTTCCCATTCATTAAATTAGTAAAAATAAAATCACTACACTACAGCGATATCCGTTCAATCCCCTAGATTAGGTAAGGTAGCCGACCCCGTGAAAACGTGAACAGGGTGCTAGAGAGATGATGATGACTACAGCGATACAGACCTACATTTATTTCATTCTAAAATTGACTTTAATTTAATACCTACCTATTGTCAGACGTGGATAAAACGCTTTTAGTATGCGTTTTACGGTCTGCCCACCACATTAGGGATTAAGGTGTGACTTTGTGTAGGTAGTCTTACCTCAGAAAGAGGAGTCCTGTTTTTCCCTGACGGCCTTCCCCTTTTCCTTATTGGTCCATTCTCCATCTACAAAGTAATTATAAGCTTTAGCTTGCAAGTAGGTACGTAGAATTAACTTTATATAAAAAAAAAACATTATAATTAAAATACTCACCATAACTTGAGTCTTGTCGATTACCTACTGGGAACAAAAAATTTTAAAAATGATCTAATTATATTTTTAAACGTTTCCAAAAAACGGAGGAGGTTCGGTTGATAATTTTTTTTTTTCATTCATCCATTAGTCTCGCTCGATCGTGACGGGACGGGGCAATCCGGTATATCACTAAACTGTTCAAAAGCTATATCACTTTAAGCGTCTTAAAATACGTATCGTGTCGTTAATCTTAATTTGCAGAATTATTTCTTCAGTTTTGTTTTGAGATCTTTGGCACACTTTATAATTATAATTCTCACGTAATTTTACAATCTTCTTTTCTTTATTAACTTGCCGATCGAGGTAATTTTTATAATTAGAAAAAGAAAGGTTAGCCTGACAATTACGAATACGAACAGTATTGTATGACTTTGGTCCAAACAATTTCAAAATACCGTACATTCCGTGATATTTACAAGTAGGGTTGCAATATGAATAATACCTACTAACTATTGTATTATTGAGATTAATCCTTTATATATTCTTTTAGGTTTCAGTGTATTGCAATTTTAGGCGATGAGCTGACAACCCGTCACTATAGCAATATACATAATCATCTGTAATAACCCTCAAAACTTGTCAAACGTGGCGGAACGACCTTTGGATCGTTATTGCTCTGCCTACCCTATTAGGGATAAAGGCGTGATTGTATGTATGTATGTATCTTTTACCTTTACGATCTCATAATCTTCTTTTACCAAAATCTTCTCTGATCTAACTTATTCTTTTCTCACTTTTTTGTTCCATTTGACATGGTTAAACTCAAATTATATTGAATAATCTAAGACAATGATATTTAAAATGTTTTTAAGATTAGCAAATGAAAGACAAAATTAACAGAGTATTGTAATATTATTTTATTATCTATTTTAGTCTTCAAGAACAAACAATTAGGTATCAATCAAGCGACTTCAATGTTCTTATCTAAACTTAGACACAAAAAGAAACAATCTATAAATAGTTGTCGGTAAAAAACATTGCGCATAAAAAACTTAAATATTTACAATAACTTTTCAATTAAATCAAACATGACATTGTTGAAAACATTAGAACGGAATGTTTGTAGTAAACAAAATGAAAAAAACATTGTTGTTCAAGAAGACCGACTTATACCTAACAACATTGTAGTGAATGTTCTTACAATCAAATATCGACGAAGTTGCACTTTATGCAGGCCGATTCGAACCTTTTAAATACGAAGTATTCTATACAATATCCAACAGAGAGGGAATATACTTCCGAAGGAACAAAATTACTTAAAAAACTTTCCATTTTTCCAAATATATTGAAATCCTACAGTGTGTTCAAAATAATAATATTTTTCATGTTGACAGAAAAAATTTATGACAAAAATAATTTTCCTCTCCCACCCGTCCATTCTCTGTTAAATATTGTAGACATATAGGTATGATAGTCAACAAATATACTCGTACAAGATCCTTATAATAAAAGACTCGAATAAGTCCTGATATTTCACGCATAGAAATTGCATTTGATCAATCAATATTTAAAGTTGTTGTTATTTAGTTTTAATTTTAACGTACTGTATTATTCTGTAACATTATCTTGATCTTGTAAGACGCCGAATTTATATGAACTCTTTTCGGAAAGAGAATAGAAGACACCTTTTAGGAAAAGCTGTTCACAAAATGCTTTGAACTAAGACTTTGGGAAAAAATATTACCTAACATTTACCTACATTTATATTTACTCCAGATTATTTTTGGACAGCTATTTTTAAAATTTCTACTTTACAATATTGCGATACACGAGTTTACTACCTATCAAAAGGCTGCATTTTAAATTTTACATGATTACAGCATAAAATATTACAAAAATAGTACTTTTAAATCTTAAGATTGAATATAAATGCAGTTCCAAGAATTTTCTAGAAAAATAAACACATCTGACTTAAAATGTACTGTCTGCATTCATTTCCATTTCTAAGAATTCAATATTCCAAACTATGGGGCGAAAACTGAAGAGCGTAACAATTACATGTATAAAGTAATAATTTAAAAACAACAAAATGTTCTCTAAACAGCACAATATTTGTTTTGCAAATTTGTTGTTATTATTTAATAATAGCCAAGCAGTAGAATTACTGATGAGGCTATATCCGTAGCTGGTGTGTGCGCTAATAATTTAATAAAGTCCATTAAATTATTTCAATATAAGTCTTTATCACTTATTACATTTTAGTTTATGTTTAAAATTTTATTATTAATTAAATCTAAATAAAAATGTTTGTAACATTTAATATTGCACTGCTTTAAGAAATCGCCATTTCACGTAATTGTTACACGATAGTTCACTACGGAATTATTGATCCATAATAAAATACATCTCGGCAATTCGAATAATGATTGTAAAGAAAATTCAATGTAAGACATTAATTAAAACCTAGATTTATTAAAGAACTTATCTAATACAGGACAGTTAACTTCTAACTTAGCAACCACTAATAAAATATGTACACTTTAAAATTTTGCGCAAGTATAAAACAATTAGTTTAGACAATATTTTGAAGTTATTTAAAAATAAATTGCAAAAAAAATTGTACGAGTGGTACTGTACATTTTTTATTTTAAAAAGCATTACTTATGTAGTACATGCTGCTAACACATTTTTTAATCAAATACTTTACAATCAGGTTGGTGGTCTATTTATTATTGTCCAAAACATGTAAAATTAATTAATTAATTAATACCTCCAATACCTAAATCATTGACTTTAAATTTTTAAAATAAGAGCCATGTAAAATTTTACATAACCTAAAGTCGAAGTTTTAAACACCACAATGACACTAATTAATTTTCTGAGAAAGATATAATTACAGCATGACAAAATTATGTATGAGTTGAACCCTTTTATTTGCTTAAAAATCTGTTGCTCATTATTTTTAGTTCGTTATTTTAGATTTGTTTAATTGAATGAGAATCAAAAGATGCAGAATATAGTTTAAATAAAAACAGGTGGCACAGTATTTCAAAGGTCGCGCAGGACATAATTGTCATGGACAGTAAGTAATGGCAAAAACGACTTACAACAGTTTCAGAATTTGGACTTTCAGTGACAGTAGTATACACATTACAGTTCTTAACTTACATTGACACTGTTAATTTTGAGTTTCTTGACCCGCCTTGTAGTGCCTTCTCCATCAGAGCTGTCGGTGTCATGTGAACTACCTTCCGATTTGATGCCCAGTCCAAGCTCATGGGCATCCATGAAGTTACCCGTCGCTCGAGCTTTTTCTAATGCTCGAACTGGAAAAAATATTTGGTAATAATCAAGAGCTTCATAAATGTTTAGGGAATTCCCTCTTATGAGAGTAGAGAAGTACAAGTAGAGTAATCATTTTTTGGTTGTATATTATTGCATAATTTTTTTCAATAAAATGGTGTTAGCATGGTGTTAGGTAGGTTTAGGTGGTTTTTAATCTGCCTACCCCATCAGGGAAAAAGGCGTGATTTTATGTATGTATGTAAGTATAATGGTGTTGGTAGCCTGGCTGGACACACCTAACTTCAAAAAGTATTAGCGTAAGTTTATTTTTCTTTTTCATTCCATAATATTTTTTGTTTCACAAAAATGGGCCGATTGTACCAGTTAGACATAGTCATATCATAAGTCATGTACAGTGTAGATTCTATACTCTTTTAATAAGCCAGAAGCCTACCATAAAAGTTTCATTATTGTTTAATAACCTTGTGCAACACTACAACTAAAAGTAGTTTCTAATTACTTAATTAATTAACTGATTAATTAAGTAACTTATATGTTTTTGTAACTTTTTTGCAATAACGATATTTCTTGTTTATTTATTTAGAATCCACTTACTCTGTGTTTCTAGCAAGCTGTTCTGCCTCTTGAGATCATCAATGTCCTGTTGGTGGGAGTTATTTTTCCTTCGCATGAACTGTATGTACTCCGCGGCCTTCTTCAATATCTGCGCCCGGCTTGCCTGAAACATACAGTCAACAGTAAGTAAATGGTGACTTGTCAATCTTCAAATTAAGTGATTTATGTATTTTACGAATCAAACAGACTCATACTTTACAATTTACTATGAAATCACGATTTATGAAAGTTGACTGTTCACTTACTTTAGATGTTGACTGTACAATAAACATTTTCTTTAAATATACTTTTGTACTCACAATTTAAAACTTAATTTATACAATACTTAGATCAAGGCACATGGAAAAATAAATGAATACAAATAGCTGAGGTGACCTTGACCTTGAAGCAGGCAA
Source organism: Scrobipalpa atriplicella (assembly GCA_029255725.1). Classification (NCBI taxonomy): domain Eukaryota; kingdom Metazoa; phylum Arthropoda; class Insecta; order Lepidoptera; family Gelechiidae; genus Scrobipalpa; species Scrobipalpa atriplicella. The sequence continues at coordinate 1,932 of JARACY010005426.1, read as the reverse complement.
GTTTAGAAACACAAACCAAAATTAATATATTTCACACACCACTTTTTCTCCTTGTAAGGCCGGTACCGAGTCCCTCAGGGATGTAAAGCTGTCCTTTATGTGATCCCTTCTTGGGCCTGTTTACTTCTAAATAGCTAAGAATGTTGTTTATTTGTGTGGTTTCAGGCCGAAAACGATTCAGACTCGCGCACTCATGCTAGAAATAGCATCGGCGGCAGTGGATACTATTCCCAGGTAAGACATGTAGGTACTTGTTTAGGTTGGCTTATTGCCTGCTACTACAAAATGACCATCTGAGGCTATTTGGTACTATTTGTAATCTCTACTCGTTGTTATCTTTATGAATTATGATAATTTAAAGTGGGTTGTTATTTGTATATTATTATCCATGTACTCTGTATAAAACTATGACAGTAAACTTTATGATACAACATAAATTTCAGGCGGAGAAAAGGGCACATCACAATGCTTTGGAGAGGAAGCGAAGGGATCACATAAAGGACAGCTTTACATCCCTGAGGGACTCGGTACCGGCCTTACAAGGAGAAAAAGTGGTGTGTGAAATATATTAATTTTGGTTTGTGTTTCTAAACTTGCCTGCTTCAAGGTCAAGGTCACCTCAGCTATTTGTATTCATTTATTTTTCCATGTGCCTTGATCTAAGTATTGTATAAATTAAGTTTTAAATTGTGAGTACAAAAGTATATTTAAAGAAAATGTTTATTGTACAGTCAACATCTAAAGTAAGTGAACAGTCAACTTTCATAAATCGTGATTTCATAGTAAATTGTAAAGTATGAGTCTGTTTGATTCGTAAAATACATAAATCACTTAATTTGAAGATTGACAAGTCACCATTTACTTACTGTTGACTGTATGTTTCAGGCAAGCCGGGCGCAGATATTGAAGAAGGCCGCGGAGTACATACAGTTCATGCGAAGGAAAAATAACTCCCACCAACAGGACATTGATGATCTCAAGAGGCAGAACAGCTTGCTAGAAACACAGAGTAAGTGGATTCTAAATAAATAAACAAGAAATATCGTTATTGCAAAAAAGTTACAAAAACATATAAGTTACTTAATTAATCAGTTAATTAATTAAGTAATTAGAAACTACTTTTAGTTGTAGTGTTGCACAAGGTTATTAAACAATAATGAAACTTTTATGGTAGGCTTCTGGCTTATTAAAAGAGTATAGAATCTACACTGTACATGACTTATGATATGACTATGTCTAACTGGTACAATCGGCCCATTTTTGTGAAACAAAAAATATTATGGAATGAAAAAGAAAAATAAACTTACGCTAATACTTTTTGAAGTTAGGTGTGTCCAGCCAGGCTACCAACACCATTATACTTACATACATACATAAAATCACGCCTTTTTCCCTGATGGGGTAGGCAGATTAAAAACCACCTAAACCTACCTAACACCATGCTAACACCATTTTATTGAAAAAAATTATGCAATAATATACAACCAAAAAATGATTACTCTACTTGTACTTCTCTACTCTCATAAGAGGGAATTCCCTAAACATTTATGAAGCTCTTGATTATTACCAAATATTTTTTCCAGTTCGAGCATTAGAAAAAGCTCGAGCGACGGGTAACTTCATGGATGCCCATGAGCTTGGACTGGGCATCAAATCGGAAGGTAGTTCACATGACACCGACAGCTCTGATGGAGAAGGCACTACAAGGCGGGTCAAGAAACTCAAAATTAACAGTGTCAATGTAAGTTAAGAACTGTAATGTGTATACTACTGTCACTGAAAGTCCAAATTCTGAAACTGTTGTAAGTCGTTTTTGCCATTACTTACTGTCCATGACAATTATGTCCTGCGCGACCTTTGAAATACTGTGCCACCTGTTTTTATTTAAACTATATTCTGCATCTTTTGATTCTCATTCAATTAAACAAATCT